>JAVCKV010259252.1:0-15212 GCA_032274145.1 Herpochondria borealis
GTAATCTGATGGCGTCTGATGAATTGCCATTAACCCTAAATGTTTTTCTCATTGGCAGCAATTTTTCTATTGACACCATTATCAAAGTTCCAGTCCCCCCCTTCCATTACAGCCAACCTCGTCCCTATTAAAGTTGCCTATCCCTCACGACCATGATCAGACATCATGCTCTGATACTGTGGTTACAAGCAACATTATGGGTATGCTTCTTCTTGTGCTGCTTTTCAATGACTGTCGTCGTCGCGTTCAGTCCGAAAGAAGATGTAAAGGTCGACGACGATTCTTTCTCCAAACTCGTTGCTTGGCTAAAGACCCATGGAGGGCGAGTAGATGACACTAGAATTGCAGTGAAGGAACTGGACGATGGTGTCAGAGGTGGTGTGGCGTTAGCTGATATCAAAGAGGGAGACGAACTGCTGTTTAGCCCCTGGGAGCTAGTGATTGGCAGCAATGGTATCAATGATCAAATGAAGGACATGTGCCATGTCGTTCGACTCCTCGAACACGAGTTTCGACTGGGAGAGAAAAGTCTATGGCACCCCTACCTCGAACTAGATGACTCGTTGGTCAAGTCGCGTCTCCCGACTCTATGGGACGCTAGCGCGCTGCAGGAACTCCAAAAACTGCCTCCTCAACAAGATGCCACTCGACATGTGCAATGGTTTTCTCAAGACTGTCGTCCACAAAACGATGTATTTGACAATGTCACAATGCAGGCACTGATATCCTTCATTACCCGCGCCAGTGCCGTTGGAATGATTCCCATTTACGACCTGTTCAATCATCACAATGGCATGCGCAATGCTAAAATCGTCGTACAGGATTCTGGAGTGCAACTGGTGGCTGTGCGAGATATTTTCGCCGGACAGCAAATCTACCTCTCTTATGGGATAAAGTCAGCATCAACAATGTATCGTGACTATGGGTTTGTGGAAGCGTGGCCTCAAATTTGGACGTGGGTCGATGATGGAGGCGACCGATTTTCGTTTGTGCTCCTTCCTGACAATGCTGTGGTAATTAATCCAACGCAAGAGTTTTTCCAATCCATTTGGAGTACGAGCAAGTCGTTGCGCGAGTTTCAACAAGACGCAATGTTGCACACTCAATCAGTAGTTGCACCTGCAGAGTTGCAACGATTTGCTGTTGCGGCATCGAAGCTGCTAAGTGGTCTACCGACGTCTATAGATGAAGACAGGGCAATTCTCCTTGAACGAGAGGCATCGCTGGTGGAGGACGAGTCGAGAGGAATCAAGGATATCATCAGCGCCATTGAGTACCGCATCACTTTCAAGCAAGCAGTCGAAGTGGCACTATCAGTGTCTCGACAAGCGCTAGTGGATGCTTCTAACCAAGAGCTATAACCTCAAGTTGCCAGCCAAGGCGATTTTGAAACTCGGCCGCAGAAGCATTCCACCTCAGTTGAGTCGCCGTCTCTCTGATATTTAGCAGCCAATTGTTGGAGTGGTGCCGTGTATAGACTAGAAGATCTTCTTCATGTCGAGAGGAGTTACACAGTCTGTTGGCCCTCTAGAGGTACACGTACGAAAGAGCTCTGCCGAACACGGGTGTCGATCTAATGACAGTTAATATTAGAAATTCCCATGTGCATTTACCATCGATAACCGACACCACTATCCTTGCTTCCGGCAATGAAAGAGACAAGAAGAGTGAGCAGAATGGCCAATATGCCCGCGAATTGGGCAACATGGTATCCTGTACGAATGGCTTGATGACACGGTGGCTTGCCGGTCTTGTGAAGTGCATACTGGCCCTTCTTTTCCAAACAGACGTTCAAAATGCCGGCCATTGCCCCCATTGGCCAGCCAGCATTCGGTGAGTCACATTGACCCGCGTCGCGGAAAGCAGCTTGCAGTCCTCGAACTGCACTGATACGAGGCGGGGATCGGCGACCACAGAGAATATTCGTCCACAGCCAAGCTGCCAATGCCAATAGCAGCGCTGTCAATCGAGCGGGAAAGAGATTCAGCACATCATCGGTGCGTGCAGATAGCTTGCCGACGTACTCATACCGACCTCCACGGATCCCTACACGAGAGTCCAACGTGTTGATGACTCGAAACCCAAACGCACCAAGAGGTCCCAGTAGCATATACCATGTCAGGGGAGTCACCAGACTGTCCGATAGATTCTCTGCCAAGGACTCGAGCGTACCACCGGCAAGCTCATCTGAGACAAGGTGCGTCGGATCACGGCTGCATAGCCACGACAGTTGCTCTCGAGCCTCATCCATCTGCCCGCGTTCCAGAAAGTTTGCCATTTGTAGGGCAATCGTGCACAATAACTGTAAAGATAACGCGCTCTGGACTAGGTACAACTCCAAGAACCATGGTAGAAACTTGGACAACGCGTGCGGCGTATTCAACGGCATATGCGTCTGCGAGAGCAACAGCAGGCACCAAGCTGTGACAACTGACACCAATACGGTACCTGAAAGCAATACGAAGCCAGCAGCCATGCCAAGCCAACGGTTTCGATGCTGAAAGACGGATTCCGGCATCACACTGAGAAATTTTGTGATGAACCTTCCCACAAGGACTACTGGATGCAAAGAGATGGGCACGAACAGTGAGCCTCCCAGGAAACGGTCCCAGCTCAAAACAGCGAAAAGCACTGACACCGAGGGTCGGAGATAAAACTGAAGGCTTGTTGTGGTGACATTCTCCATAAAAACCTCTTGGTCAGTATCGCCGGCGAAAGCTAAATGTGCGCAGAAGGCTGTTGTCACACCTATACAGCCAAGCAATAACGTCACCCCTTGAGGTTTGGGCACGGGGTTCATTGGATGTGATGGAACCTGTGGCCGATGTCCTTGGGCTATAGCATGGAATATTTGCAACTTAAAACGATGACATCGATAGATCAACGGTGCTGGTAGTAATCTGCTTCCATACAGATGTTCAATATTTGTCAGCAGGGCTTTCCGAGTGGCTTCATAGACGGCCCTTCCCACCAGTTCACCAAATAGCATATGCTTACCAGCATATTGAACTCGGGGCACTGATGGCTCGTGACTTATTGCACCATTTCGCCGGCACACAAACATGGTGCAATCGGTGCCTGTACCTTGGGCTAAACGACCAGGGTGCTTAGCGCATATGATGCCAAGATCGGCAGCAGCCCTACACTTTGCTTCAATCGCAATCATATACGCCTCAACCAATGCAGCTTCATTCGCCGCACTGGATGGATCGTCCAATATGGCATTCGTTACGACAATGGTATTGATAGTTCCTGGATTAATCACTCCCGAAGAAGTTTGCGTAGTAGTTTGTTGCCCCCCTTCGTCAGGCGAAGAGAAGAAGAAACAATCTGCGTCAGCACCTGCCGCCCGACTGTTGGAAATACCCGCCGTCACGATTGCGTCCACAATAACATGCTGCTTGTTACATGGTTTGCCACACACTGCTCGTTGAGTGGCAACATTGAGTGATTTCATGGATGCTGCAGTCATCATGCCAATAGTTTCCATGGTGACTCTTTCATCGTCCATGGCTGCTAGTAGTGCTCCTATACGATTCTCGTCTTGAGCTTGCTTTGCCAATTCTCTCATGAACTGCACGGGATTTGGATTGACACCGTCATAGTCGCAGGGTACCTTGGCGTTCAGTATCTGGATACTACTAGTTTTTGTGCAGGAAATCCTTTGCAGTCCTCCATTTAGAACCGCAGACGACAAGATTGTCCAGCGATCTGTTTCCTCCCCAGTGCCGTTTTTCTGTTGTTTACAAGTCAACAGAAGATGATGATCGTTGACAGAGATGTCCCAGTCCTTCTTGTTCCCAACTTGATGTTCGCGTTCCATGATTCACTACTAGCTAGCAGAAGGGAGATTTTGGATTCGAAAAACAAGTTGAAGGCTATTACTGCCGTCAATCAGATCTTGAGGTTTTTGTTCTGAAAGTGATTTGTGAGGTTACAAGAGAAAAGTGATGAAGCACGTTCTTCGTTGAGAGCAACTATTACATGTACAGTACGGGTAGAGCTACTATCTTTCCGATCCAGTATTTTTGTAGAGCCTTCGAAGAACATAATTATCTCAGCATCGTTCAATCGCGCCACAAAAAAAGAGTAACGAAGGTTGCCTTATTGGGATCCAGCTGTTGCTCCTCGTTACCCTTGTCGATAGCTGCGGGCCCCGGTTGCGCTGCTTCCATACTACACGTGTAGACTCGATTGTCTCGCCTGGTTGTTGCTTCATTGCCACGCTAGTGCCAACAGCAGCAGCAGCAGCAGCAGCAGCAGCTGTGCTAATAACGGCGACGACCGATCATAAGAATGTTTCAAGTGAAGGACGAGGAGGGTCACAGCCAAAAAGGAAACGACGAAGGACTTGCGTTTTCGGAACCAGCAGTGCGTGATTGATGGGCGTCTGATGAAACCAGCAACACCAAGCCCAGTATGTTTTCCTCTGCTCATCATGATTCTTAGTAGATGTCCATCATGAATAGGAGCTGCAACAATAAAGTGAAAGCAATGTTTCGAAAGAAAAGGTCATGTTCGCCAACACTACAGTAGACAGTGCTAGCAGCGTATATGGTACTGTCAGTAGAGACGACACTGCCTCTAAAACCATCATCAATCCTTGCGCGTCAATGACGTCTGTTGCGCGCGTACGCAGCGCGGGATTCTCTCCCAAGCAAAAATTCAAGTGTTACGATTGATCGCCATTATGAGAGAATAATAAATCTGAAACAGCAAAGAGTGAGCTAGTAAATTAGATTTTATCCGCCAATAAACCGGTTTTTGTCTAGACACGTCAAGCCGCCCAGTTAGTATTGGTATTGGAAGCTAGACATCATAATAGACGGCCCTGGTGTGGGTCATGTCGCATGCATCGTCAATACTGCGGGAGAGAGGAATACGAGGAGGAGGTTTGAACTGGACAGGCCAGTTGATACCAATGTCTTGGTATCTAGAGCGTAGCATGTATGAACACACTTGGATACCGTTGGCACTGTCAGTGGTCCAGTCAAATGGCTTGACTTGGGTTCTTCCACGGTTAGATGGAAGCTTGGGTTCGGGGATCATTAGGATTTCTGGTTCTCAATCATTGCAAGATTGTAACGAGAAAGTAGAGGAATCGCTATTGGTTGAAGAGGTGGAACTGGGTTTTGGGACTCTTTCGTCCTTGATGGACTCATCAGTGCTGGCTTTGACGTCACAAATTTGTGACTGAGTAACAAACCTATGGAAGTGTGGCCTGTGATGGCAGGTGCCGTATACCTCATTGCACTTGTTAATCACCAAGTGAGGAGTCTCTTGAGTGTAGTTCAAGATGGCCATGCGCTCCTTGGTGCAGAGTTTGCAGCCTTGAGTGCCAAAGGTTTTTATGCATGACATTGGGTTGCCCTGCCAGAGAATGTTGACGGACACTCTGATAGTGTTCCTGACTCCTTTTTTCTGAGTGCCTTTGGGTACCAACTGGTAGAAGTGGTTGGCAAAAAATCGGATCTTTTTCCGCTGACGAAGAGACTTTTAGTATCCTGCACATGCTGCTGGATCCTGGTCTTTACGTGCTGCTGGCTACCGGCCACCAGAATTGGATAGCGCTCAGAATTGGATACTGACAAGAGGATATTGACACATTCTTTTGCTCGAGTTCCAATTTCCCATAATAATTTTCTAGTATTAAAATATCGTTACATCTTGTGGCGCGGAGCTCTCACAACAACATGTCTCTACAGAATCGCCAGGAGAGACGGGGTAAGAATTCTTGTGCTATGACGGATGGACTGTAGGGCATGTATCCTGTCTAAACTAGTGCGACCTGTTGCACCATATATTCCTATGTTTATGTAGTGACTACAAGGTGCTGTCATGGTCTTGCGAGAGTGCACTTTTTACATCGTAAATCTCTCCATAGTTCCCCACAGCATTAATGGCATTCACAAACATGTTGCGCAACAAGAGAGCTCCAAACAAATCCACACATGGCATGCAACTCGCTGTAGCTTGTGTAATGCCTTCTTCTTCAGCATAGAACGTAGCAAAAACAACCCAACGCACAAAGTTGGTCCATTATGGATCGTCTTCTCGTGTCACTAGCGCCAGGGGCTCCTTGGAATGACATCTTGATCCCACTTCGTATTCTCCCAAATACCCCGAGAGACGTACTGCGCCTTTGGCAATATCGCGCAACCCGCCAGCAATCGCATTGCACCGACCACTTGCCAATCCCTCCAACACTTTGGTGTACCTGATGGTTGAGGAACAATGACGGATTCGGGAAAGAGTCGACGGGCCTGCACAATGGTGGTGGTACCATCATTGATACAAATTTGCGATCCCTGGCAGGCAGCAGCGGCTGTTTCGATCGAATCTGCACAGGAACCAACGGGGGGAAACACCTCCAAAAGAGAGACCACCGTAAAAGTATACAGGCAAAAAGGAAAACCCAACACCCATCGTGGGCTCAGCGCGATCACGTTGTTGCGTAAAGGTAGTGATGCGCGACAAGATATGCACTTGATCTGAAGCAAGCGCCACGAAGCGACCTGTCACTGGAAGAACTGTGTAGACCACATGGCGGTCGATGCCATCAAATAGCATGGTCGACAACGCACGACACATATCAACATCGAGCCCTGACCATGTGCGATCAGTTTTGTTGAAGTCTCCAAAACTAAACACATTCAAAGGCTGGATCCGGTTCCATGAACTTCGAACACGATGACAAACCATTCACCAATTGCTGCTGTTGGTCAATCGCTTCCATACCATGAGCTCGGAACACAATTTGGTATCCCTCCATGCTTCCTGCTCAGCGTCTGCACACAGCGCACCACCCACTGCCACCATGGTTCCAAAACATCTCCTGATTGGCTTCTCGACGGGGGGACACCGCAGGACTTGCCCCCCTGGTCTGTAGTAATGAATTAGAGAGCATTGTGTTAGTGAAATTGCATGCAAAGGACGATGTTTTGTCAATCGACGCAACTTACCTCTTCACCATTTTCAGTCGTGATTGCAACAGAAAACGAGCAGCCCCATCAGCACCCCCTCTGAAGTACCCTTCCACTTGAGGGGTGCTCGTTTCCTCTTGCAAATCTCTTCTTTACATACAGAAGGAGGACCGAGCACCATGGGTTGGTTGCGAAGAAGAGATGTTGCTGCTCATTCTTCACATGGGAAGTGCAACATCAGTTTTGATGACACGTCATTATCCAATTCTGAATAGGGAGATTCTACACGAATCTACAGAAAATTATCCATTATCCACTTCTGGTGACCGGTAGCGTGCCACGCCCGCGAGTACAAGGGGAGCAAAGTTGACCACGTAAGACGCAAGAACTAGATTGAATTCCTCATTTTCGGGCTACATATATCTAAAGAATAGTCTGAAACGAAGGCAGATATTAGCCGCGTGGTCCGGAGTCGATTGTTGGGGTGAGGGATGGCAAGGCAAAGCTAAACAGCATGTGTTCGTCCGATGACGCATCTCCGGTATGCAGATAGTAAACACCGGAAAGACTCTTCAACGTGGCATTCGTACGAATCGCTCCGGCTATTCTGATGGCGCACTCTGCTGAAGGGAGCTCCACTTGCACCGACAGTCGTTGGAGTGTTGTATTGCTGTTCAGCAAATCGCAAAGGGATAGGCTCGTGTGTGGATCCATCTGTGTTAACGAAGGTCTTGCTTTCGTCCCTGTATTTCGCAAAGTGACGTCTCGCAAGGTTGTGCTGGATTTCAACCCAATAATGATGTCCTGAAGGTAGCGAGTCTCCATTCGTCCACGTGTCGAGACTTGCAGATCAACGAGAGCAGTGTTGTAGACACACACCATTTGTATTGTCTTGGATGTATCGTTGTTCATGTTGACGCCAAGAAGCGAAAGTGATGTTAGGTTCGAATGCCTCAAGACTCCCTCCAAGACAATTGCAGAGGAGCTGCAACAGGTGTCAAAGGCAACTGTGAGGGTTTGCAAGGTCTTGTTGTGGTTCAAATACTTGCTCACCACAGCCGCACAGCCCTCGTTGACGTGATCGATAGCGAGGCTTGCCAGAAAAGGAGCTGACAGGATAGCAGCCAAATGATTTGGCTGCAGCTCAGGCCAGGACAGCTGCAGGGTCTGAAGCATCGGTCTTGATCCAATGGCTGAGCAGAGTGGCAGTAGGTGGTCATTGTGTGCCACCATGAGGCGTGATAATGATGGGACATCATTGTGCTCTGCCGTGTGTTGCGATGTCGCTGAGATCCATTGCAGCTCATGAAGCTGGGAAAGGCTAGCCAGTGCATGGCCCATGTACTGCAAGAATGCACAATCAGTAGTTTGAAGGCTTGAAGTTTTGATGTGCAACGTTTGTAGGTGAGGTGTGAAAAGTAGAACAAGAGCAAGAGTTCTTGGATCGTAAGTGAAGCGAGGTACATCAAGAAGGTCAACGTGAAAGTACTTTAGCCTTGAATAGAGGTACTGCATCACTGCATCCTCTGGAAGATCAGACGTAATGAAGTCACCCCAGTCAAGAATGAACAGCGACTCAAGAGAGGCCGCATTCTGAGAGAGAATCGTGATGAGTTCACGGTAGAAGCCTGGTATCCGGCCGCATCCTTGCAGAGTGACAGATCGTAGGTTTCTGCAAGATGCGTGGTGTTCTCGAAGCCTACTGAGGACGCCGTACAAGCCTGCGCGCAGCGGATTGGAAAGGCCTAGCTGACATGTCGGGTTAGAATCGCACTTCATGGTTCGTTCAAGTGATGAGCTCGGGGCGGCCCGTCCTGCTCGTTGGCCTTCTTGAGATGTTGTTCTTATGTCGCTGCTCATCTCTAAGCGAAACAGCACTTCCTCCATATCGATTGCCTCACCACTCTTAAGGTTCAGATGTTCTGTCAAGACAATAGAGAGCTCTTGGGCCTCATGGAGGGACTGTAGAAAGGTTTCTTGGTCATGTTGGTTCGACATGATGGAAGCTGTTTCTGTTTTGTGTCTCCTGCTGCGCTGTGACTTCAAAGGCGTGGAGGCGCACATAGTATGAACTATGGCGTCAAGTCTTGACGTAATGTGAATGATGTGGCCACTTTCGCATGTACATTTCTACACAATCGTACTGATGAAGAGAGTTCTCATTATGATACTGCCCTTTTTTGAATCTTATTCAACACTGAATATTATAATTGACCTTTTCTGTTTTCGGAAAACTATCGCGCTTAAGAAGATACCATGATACGCCTAAGTCTGTTCCTTCGCATGCTGACGTGAGTTCGCAAACTACATGATACACATGTACAAAACTGTGCGCACTCACATGTACTGTTACAGAGATAACATGCAGCACTGTACCGTCAAGTGCATGCCCGCAAACGTTCTCTGACAATAAATTTGAAAATGACCTGCTTCACTATTTATTGGCTAGTAGTCATCTCTACTCTAGGAGAGAGTAGAAACTCTCGACTGACTCCACATACAGCTCCTTCTCGGCTGGCACAGCATAAATCCATCACGTGTCAGCACGTCTAGTAACTCTTTTCACTGAACTGTGACTGACTCACCAAATAGCTCCTTAGCTGCGCTGCCCCTCATAGCGGTATTTCAGCCAGTTTAATACGAGAAACAAACAAATTAGTGTGCTTGGAGGTAATATCAACCAACGCTTCCAAGTTGAGCACTTTCATGGCACTTGTATGCAGCACCAAGTTTTGTCTGCACACAGTAGCTACTGGAGTATACTCCAGCGTTAGGTTCGCGAAACAAGCTGACACCAATCCATCAATTGAGAATGAGAACCACTACTTCTTATATGATATGTAGCTTCTGAGCGTTCTGTGTACCATGTGATTCTAACAGTCTCGGCCAAGCCCGAAGAGTATGAGGTAGATAGCTATCTAGATGGCTATCTAAAACGATGAGATGTTTCCTCAAAAGTTCCCCATCAACTGGCGTGTTAGGAGACCCTAAAATGGTTAACTATCTAGCACTTGGTGATCGCCGACAGCTGTGTTGGCATCAATCTCACTCTCGTCATTTTTCTGCCTACCATTACTTGCTGATCTTGGATCACACCCCGACCGTGACGACTGCTTGCACTTTCACCACTACTGCCCGTTCTTCTCCACCAACCCTGGCCAGTTTGCGACTGCCTTGATAATAGCACCTTTCTTGTCCTTTTCAAACAGATCCACCATGTCTTGGTTCAAGTTCAAATAGAGCTTACCGTCGAGCACTTGAGCGCACTGAACGTCCACGGGAAAGAGTCCTCCCTTCGAGACTCCATACGCACAAAAGCCACCGTACTGTGGAGCGTACTTCTCGGGATCCGACTCGAATAAGGTCTTGTTGTCTTGATTGACAAAGTAGTAAGTGGCCCCCTTGTGGGTCGACGTGATGTTGAAGTCACCATTGACTGACTTGGATGCGCCTGGGAAGAAGGAGACTGGATCGTAGCCATTCAAGGCGACCTTGGTAGCTCCACTGATGTTGACAAGATTATTAGAGGGCATGGTGTTCGGTTTTTGGTTGGCGATTGTCTTCTTGGTTGATTGGTGATCGTTTTGATTTTGTAAGTACATCAAATGGGGTCAGCTTTGATCACCAACGTACGAGGGTGCTGCGAAGCGAAGCTCCAGGAAGCTGCACTTTCATCGTTGCATAAGTTAGAACCAGCCAGAGCAGTATTCTCGGTTCCTCTCGATGCCATGAGATAGAGCTACAGAGCTACAGTTTTACCGTTGCTTCACTTCCAGACAGCCAGAGCAGTATTCACAGTCCCTCTAGATGTCAGATTATGTCAGTCCAGTTGATCGATCTGTCCTCCGAAGCTTCGGGAAGCTGCACTTTCACCGTGTAGCATCGCCTACATGCACATCCTTCCCAAACTCCCATTGTAAATGCTATTCGAATTTCTGAGAATTCCAACTTCAAGCCTTCTCAGTCGAGGCTGCTCAGGCAGTAGTTACCACTAAAATAGCAGGTAGGATGTAGCCTTTACTATTCAACTGGAATCCTACAAGAAGGAATCAGTCTATGAGCAAGAACATACTATGAGCGAGATCATTTGCTGTGATTGAGAGCAAGAGGATAGGATGAGTTGGATAGAAAGCACATCTCATGATAGACTGACTCACTCGCCCGTTATCATATTGAATATCTGCTAGTCTCTCTAGTAGAAACCACATGTACATGTACAGTGTCAGTACAAATAGCCCATTATTCCAGAGTCCAGTCTTGGTTGCGACGAGCTGACATCGATCTGCCATCACAGTTTGATCACAGCACACAGAGTGTTTCATTCGAGAGTCAAAATCACCCCTCCGCCTCTTGCTTCTCTCGCTGCTCAGTTCAACTTCCACTCGAAATGTGCATCCCCGAGATGAAGAAGACAGACCTTGAGATTCGCAAGATAGGAACCCGAGATGTTTCGACTTTCAGATTGATCCAAGGGATGGGGCTGTCTTCGATATTCACGTTCACCTACCTGTTTGGACCCATTTACATCATCGCAAGCACGTTTCTTCTCGTCTGGAGACCATCCATGACCGCTTTCTGGATAGCTTTCCCGGTGCTACTATCAGCGTTGCTGCCTCCGGTGTTTGCACCACATGTTGTTGGGCTACTTCGTCCTATGGTGGACTACTTCGAGTACGAGCACATTCTCGAGAGCTCTCCTGTCGACACTCGCCAGAGAATTTTAGATGGGAAGGAGAATTACTTGATCGTAGCTCAGCCTCATGGTGTCCTTTCGTTCACTGGCATTTGCTCTGGGGCGGTTTATCCAGAGTTTTTAGTGCCTATCAAGACAGCAGTTGCCTCCGCCGTCCTTTACACACCAATCATCAAGCACGTCATGGGAATTTTCGGTCTTTGTGATGCCTCCAAGGGTAGTTTGAAGAAACAGTTGAAAAAGACGTCTGTTGTACTCTACGTTGGAGGTATTGCTGAGCTCTTTCTCTCCTGTCCTACGGAGGAGCGAGTGTTTTTGAAGAAACGCAAAGGATTCATCAAGTTAGCGTTGGTAGAAGGCGTTGACATTATCCCCATATATTTGTTTGGAAACACATCGATATTGACTGTGGTCAAGACGGGACTCTTGGCTCAGCTGTCTCGAAAACTCCAGGTTTCGTTGACTTACTTTTGGGGTAAGTTTGGCCTTCCAATCCCCCGTGATGACAAGGTAAGGTTCAACCTCCCCCTCATGCATTCACGTCATAGTGCTGCTGTTGTCAATGGACCAACTCACACGTATGAATCGTTAACATAAAGCTACTGTATGTTGGCGGTCAACCTCTCGGAATGCCTCACCTTCCAAACCCGACTCAAGAAGATATTGACAATTGGCACGTCAAGTACTGCGATGAAGTGCGGCGGCTATTTGACACCTACAAAGAGCGCGTTCCGCAATACAAACACAAGAAGCTCATCATCATGTAATAGGGGGGCTCAGAAACGTTGCGTAGAAACAATGACGGAATATCGGTAAGCAAGTTTGAGTGTTGTCCAACGCCTTCGTAACATTGACGAGGGAGGTGCTTCTTTCTCTCGATACATGCTTTCAACCTATTTGTCTAACGAAAAAGGTGTCCCGTGTGAATCAGCATTGGTGGTTACGACAGGAACTGATGGTCTCAGAATTCGATACCGTGGCGTGGAAGTATCCGTTTGTAAATAGCATTTTGGCAACCGTTCAGCAGTGAACCATCGAGCTTTGGTGTTGCCATTTGATGCTGGTGAAACGATGGCCAAGAGAAAGAGAGTGTGGGTTACAGTGTTCCTGCTAATGGTGGGGGTGGCAGCAGCTGTGGCAGTGTCCGTAACAATCCTGACCAAAAAGAAGAAGGCCGATATTGTGGATGACGATGATTCGGTTGTCACGAGTGGTGAGGGGATAACCCCGACGTGGTCGCCTACTCTGTCTCCGACATTTCAACCGACGGATGTATCTGACACTCCCAGTGCCATTCCAAGTGCACTGCCGTCAACGTTGACGGTCATTCCTTCATCACTACCTTCTACGGTTATCGCCACTTCATTTCAACCATCGAACTCCCCATCGAGTATCTCATCGAAGTTCCCCACGGTGTTCCCTTCGCAGAACCCTTCGTCGTTACCTTCAGATTCATCGGGGTGCAATCGAGATGGGACTTTGCCCGCGTGCAACACTACAACGTTTTTCGCAATAGCGGACGTACCATACAGCGACGAAGAGAGACTTGCTCTCCCGCAACAGATTCTCTCACTTCCAGAAGAGGCGGAGTTTTTAATCCATCTTGGTGATATCCGTAGCGCCCGCGATGGAGATCGTTGTGAGTTGAATGAGTATCAAACGATTGCTGGGATGCTGAAGTTGTCAAAAGTTCCTGTATTCCTGGTTGTCGGAGGTGAGTACCGCTCTTTCTCGAGTCGTTTTGCTGCTTATGTCGCTCTCAACTGCTTACACATCGTTTCTTATAGATAATGAGTGGAACGATTGCAGCAACATTGAGGAAGGTTGGGGATATTGGGGTCAGGAATTGGCGCAGTTTGAAGACCATTGGGAACACAATTTTGAGGTCTTTCGCCCCGCCAACCGTTCAGAGAACTTTGCCTTTGTTCACAAGAAGGCTCTATACGTTGGCCTGAATCTTGTCGCTGGTAATGTACACAATGAGACGGAATGGATCGAACGCTTGACCGAAGAATCAGTTTGGACGATTGATCTGATTCGAAATCATACCGGAGGCGACCTGTTTGCGGATCAAGTTCGATCTGTCGTCATTTTTGGTCATGCGAATCCAAGTGCGATTCACAACCACTTCTTTTTACCTGTCAAGGAGTACATTCGAGATGAACTTGATGATGATATCCCAGTTATGTACATGAATGGCGATGCGCACGAGTGGAGCTACGATCCTTCTTACTTGGGCGAGGATCAAATGCTGCGAATCCAACTGACAGGCGGTACATCCGAGCCTCCCTTGCAAGTTTCTGTAACCTCGCCGGATAGTGCAAACGCCAGTAGTCCGGAGGCAGTCTTTGTATACGACCGGAGATTGCCGCTAGAATAAAGTCGCCTGCCAGCTTGCTTGTGACGAGGAAGTTCCCTCCCTCTCTCCTCGTTGGCACAAATAGACAATGATCGCTATATAGACAATGATAACTCCAACTTCGATGACTTTGTAAGGGACTAGGGCTCTCATCACCATCACAGACAATGGATTCGACGCAGCGTGATGTGATTGTCGTGTACAGTCTGCTCTGCGTTCACACGATGCTTTGGAGCGCGCTGGTCTACGAGTGGCTTCGGGTCTAGGCTTTCTTCGTGCTACCTATCAGCAGGTCGATACAATCTTCCCCTTCAAACTCATTCGCCTTTTCTTCAGAAAGGAAAGTTCTAACCAAGTCCAACTAGACTAGTTACTTGGATGTATCCATACTAGCAACCTTGTCTGCTTCAACGGCGTACTTGGATCCTTCCACCATCTGGTAGTTTACCATGCGCTGTCTCAACTCTGGAAGAGCTGCGGGGCCATCTGACGGTGTACCCTTTGCCAGCAGTTTCCCATCGTCATCTACCAACACAAACGAATCGTACTGTTCGTTTGGTATCCACACGAGTTTAAACGCAATCCGCGAACGAAATTGAACATGAGCCACATCTTGAGGAGGATCCTTGTTGCATCCAATGGCACATGTCGACCATGAACCACCCGCACCCAACTCGGGCAGCGACGCCACCCGAATGCCATTGCCGAGCTGATTCCCAATGGCGATTCCTTTTACTGCCCCATCGTTCTCATTGTCTGAAGCTCCGTCCCGCATGGTGGTCAGGTCGACATGATTGTAGTCATTGAACGAATGTCCCGTGTAACCTTGTCCAGGAATGGCTTCGGGGAGATCCTTTAATCCTCCAGCCCAAAGTATCTTGCGACGAACATTTTCCCAGGAGTCATTCCAGGCATCTTGTGGAACCCCCTGCACGCGGGCTCGGACAGCCATCATGCGATCCACAGCAGTGCCTGGATAGTCGGGATCGACCGTCATGTTGTTGTTGGGTACAGACGAAGTACTGGCAAATGCAGCTATTGCACTTGTACGACCAAGGGCACTGCTGGAGAGGGTTGCAAGCGAGAAGACGAAACTGAGGCGCATCGAAGCAATCAATCGTTATCTAATTCTTTTATGAAGGAGAACGAGAGGATATTCTCCTCCTGGGAGATGGGGTAAATTCGTTTTTTCGCTAATTTTCCCTCGTTCTCGCAATATCCCTTCGAGGTAGCGAGA
>JAVCKV010259363.1:0-15210 GCA_032274145.1 Herpochondria borealis
CGTCATCTGAAATAATTCCGCCCAGATTTTGTCGCATGATCGGATTTTAAGAATATCGGTTTTGAAACGATCGCAATCGTTCAGGTGTTACTGGTAGTTCCACCCATTTCTGCGAGATTAACCTGATGACAAAAGTTGTCCATTGCAGAGTCAAGATCTTGCCAGATCTTGAAGTGTCAAAGCAGTCTTACAATGATTTTCTTCGTCTCATTATCGTAGGGGACAAATAATGAATGGACAGTAGTGTTAACATACACATTATTGGTCTCCCTCCTTCATCTGAGTGCCTAGTTTTAACTCTACTGTGCACTCTCGTCAAACGGCAGGGGAAAGATTTGCGGACCAACTGGGTCAACATTCAACAAGTTCAAACCACTTCGTGGGATCAGATTCTCCAAATTGCGGTCGTACATCTCTCCATAGTTTCCAACAGCCACGATAGAGTCACGAAACATGCGACGATATCGCAATCCAAACAAATTCATTACTGGCATCTCATTCGCGGTTGCCTGCGTAATGCTCTCCACTTCTGCATTGATTGTACATGCTACGACCCAATACACAAACGAGGACCACTGTCCATCCGACTGTCGTACTGCCAATGCACGATTGCCGCCGCCCTCTTCATAAAAGTATGGAATACTGAACGCAGTGCCCTCCCCACTGCTATACCCCGAAACATCTGCACCAAGAGTCACCCGTTGGCCGCAAAGAACATCCACTGAACGATCTGAGAGTGCTCCGTAGCCATCCTCCAAAGCCTTGAATTCTACAAATCGAACCTGTTCATCACTATAGAGCCCGAAGAAGATACTGCTGGCCACAGCACGACAAAAGTCCACATCTAGACCCCTCCATACCCCAGTAGTCGAATTGAACTCCGCAAACCCAGGGCGGACATCAGTGATACCACAGATGAGAGTCTCCTTCCGTGATATACGTTCAAGTTCACCTCCAGAGATGGGTGGTGGGCCAGTGTTAGCGGCATCAGGGCCAATGCCATGGGTCCACATGATTCCCGAGGTGTAGTTGGTATTTAGTAACATCATCCCCCTTCGAGGCAATGCTGACTCCAAGTGGCGCTCGTAGATCTCGCCATAGTTACCGGAAGCAGCAACGGCGTTCCTGAAAATGTTTGCGTAGTCCTCACCAAACACCGATGTAGTCTTGAAATCTTCCGCGCTGTTCTGCGTGATGCCCAGTTTTTCCGCCTCAAACAGAGACTGCAAAACCCAATTAACCATGTCAGACCAATGAGGATCGTCATCTCGAGTCACAATCGATAGAGGTTCATGGGTATACTCCTTCCCCACTGTGTGGCCAGTACCAAAAGTGTCTTGCTTTACCAGAACAAGCACTAAAGTCCAAACATGTGCGAAAATGACGTTGCAACGACCCTCCATAAAGGCAGACATGGTCTCGTTGGCAAATAGTATTAGGACGTGCGCCGACGGCAAGATTCCCTTAATAAGGTCCGTGTGTGTAGTGCCGGGTCCGGTACATATCATTAGATCTTTACACTCGTCCTGGGTATTCAATTCCTCCGCACACTTGACAAAGGACGTTTTGCCTCCAAAGCCGACTCCACCATAATAATACGGGGTAGAAAACGATAAACCGACTCCACTGGACTCCTGCGAGCATTAGGCGACACAAAGTAAAGTAAGCTAGGCCCCATTGAACCACCAACACATTCATGTGTTTGCGTACCTCTCGTATATCTCTTCCTATCGTTGGAGCCGCCCGAAAATACAGGTCGATGGGACCGCTAGCGAGTGTCGTGAATCGATCAGTCACTGGTACATCGATAATTTCGAACTTTGATTTGTCGCCTAGAATACCCGCAGCGACTGCTTTGCACTAATAGTGTGCACGTAATCGTTCGATGCGATTGGGTGAGAGCTGTGTCGTCCAGAGCTGTGCGTCGACAACAACGGGTAAACTTACCAGATCAATCTCAAATCCAACTCGCTCTCCATTATCATCGTAGTCTTTGAAAAAGAATACGTCGGGTACACCACACCGAATTACACCTCGCTCCTGAACAGCTCGAAGAGTTGACGTATGAACGGGCGTCGCGTGTGGCAATGACGACCTGATTCTTCCCCCCTTGTGCAGCATCCAACCCACAACGCCAACAATCAACCCCAAAATCACGATGGCGCCCACGATCAGCAGCCGTTTCCGATTCAAAGTGCGTTTCGAAGTTTGGGCGGCTTCTTCTGGAGGGCTTTCTGGTGGAATGATCACATCAGCTCGCACTACCTGGTCGAGTATCATACGTAGAACGCGGTCCTCTTCCTCCTCGGGAGTTACCCTGACCGCTGATGATATGAGCACAGGTTCTCGACGAGGACCCGTCTCAGTTTGGCCTTCAAAATCGTTCGACCGGAAGTCCCTCTGGTTAACTTCTTCCGCCTCTTGGTCGTGCAGCATTCTAGCAACATTATTTCCATCTGGTCGTGGCAAGTTGTCCTCTCTCGGGGTGCTACTAAGTTCTTCGTTGCTGGCAGCATCGTCGAACACTATTCCAATCCTTCCTTCGTAGTCAGAGAAGGCATGAGGGTGTTTTTCTTCGTTGTGTTGGATAAAGTCGCCTGAAACTCCATGATGTTGCTCTCCCTCCTCGATGTCATTTCCGTCCTCAACAAGCTGCATCACCGCCTCCGCGAGATGCTGGATCTCACTGCTTTCGTGACGAGCGCGCTCACGCTCATCGTTGTGGGTGATTCTCCCTTTCTCTGGTGGCGCGTCCATTGCTCCTGATGTGGTTTGTTGATATTATGTGATCCTCCGTAATAGAGATATTGAAAGATCACTCATTCGCGACTATGAATAAAACGACTTTCGTAAGGGTTCTCGTTGTTCTCGGCACTGTGTATCCAGGGAAGAGGACAAGAATGCACCTCGCGGAGCACAACGAGCACACAAGACACAAGACTGCCTGATAAAAGAAATGATGTACCCAGCAAATACATGCGGAAAAGTTGATCCCAAACAAGATCAAGATACTAGTTTTGAAGGAAGGACAAAATGGCTTGCTAGGTACGGACATTCTCATCACGCTCAGGCAGTAAACTACATCGCTTCGTCGGCCGTCTTTTGAGCAAGTACTGCTATTGGTAAGTATCAGGTAGGCTCCAATCATTCAATCCTCCTATCCTAAGCTAGCAAGCAGGAATCAAGAAATCTCGTTCTGACCTTTGGATCCAGTTTCTGGTGCATATTCCTTTGTTTACACCGGAGATGCAGGAGTCTACGAGTATATCCAGGACAACTTGAGTTTGCAGATTCAGCATTGTTCGGATTAACCTGGTGACAAACATCCACCACTGCAGTGTCAAAAAGAGAGCCTTGCTCATCTGTGTGTATGGAGCAAAGAGAGTCGCCAGATCTCGTGGACACCGTTGTGACACAACAACAACAAGTGAGACCTGATGCCTGAGCCCTGTGTTCGTGTTGGGGTGCTCAGTGACATTTGAGCAACCTCGTAGGGTTGCGCAGGTGCTAGGTACGGTAGCCACGCCATATCCGCGAAGGTGTGCTAATGGCTGCTCTATGATCCAAGCTGAGGATAACCATTGATGAGATCTAACTAACAACTTGCTGTCGTATCCAGAATAACGGCTCGAAAAGGCCACTCCCCATCGCGAGTGTTGTGTGGATTTGGGGTAATTACATCCATAGAAAAACTCGTGTCCTCGCGATGAGGAGTGACGTTCTTCCAACAAAAAGGGCGCAGCTACTGTACTGTAATGAAAAAGTTGCACTGCTATTATGAGGGTACATCTTTGATAGTGTTACACAACAATGAACATGGGAATGAATCTTCTTGGGTTGTGCTTTTGGCTGCTTTCAGCACTGAGTGCTTCAGCTGCAAAAAGTCCAGATGATCACGCCAAGGCGATTCTTGAATGGGTGACCTCCAAAGAAGGAGGCTTCTTCAGTGAGAATCTTGAACTTCGTAGATTCGACCTGAACGATCCCCAGTCTCCAGTGGGGATGTTCGCCAAGGGCGATATCGAGGAGAACGATGTCCTCTTGTCTGTTCCACGTGAAGTTCTCATTACTGCTGAAGATGATGGTGAAGAGTACGGGGGAATTTGGTGCCCAACAGCCTTCAATCTCATACGAGAAATGCGGTTAGGGGACGATTCAGAGTTTGCTCCGTATGTGAACTATCTGCTGTCTCAGCGCCCCGGTCAGTTACCCAGTGCATGGTCGGATGCAGGAAAGAGCATGCTTCTGAAGCTTCTTGGTCAAGATGATGAGGATGATACAAACCATCTCCCGCCCGGGGATGCGACGTCTTGGATTGAAGGAGAGTGGAAGCTAGAATGCGATGGAAGTGACGATCCCTTTGAACTGAATGCAGCCATGCTGCTTGTCCAGCGTGGATGGGACGATTACCTCATTCCGCTCTACGACATGATGAGCCATCGCAACGGAAAGTGGCTAAACAGCTATTCTGAATCAGTCTACGAGCACAAAGACAAGCCCATTGTTGCGTTTGCCTCCCGCAATATTAAAGCCGGAGAGCAGATCTACATGTCATATCAGTTCTGTGCAGATTGTGACAACAAGGCAGATGGATATGGTACACCAGAAATTTTCAGGGACTACGGATTCGTGGAGCAATATCCACAACGTTGGTTCTTTGGAAGAGGCATGTCATTTGTACTGGATGAAGATGATTCAGGAAATGTGCACGTTGAGTGGCTCGAGGAAAGAGGGTCGAAGGAAAAGGGAATCCAGTTCCTCTTCGAGGCACTCTTGCGATTAACTGATCTTGAGGAAACTAAGCTTTTTTCTTCGGATTCCCCCATTCCAAAAGAAGAGTTGGATGCCATTAGGCTCTATCACAAGTCGATGATGAACTCAATGAAACTTGCATTGTCTGATTTAGATGTTTCATACAACAGCACGCATTGTGGCAGCTCAGATGGCTCGTGCACATCATTGTCGATCAGGTACGATAGCCTGGACTATGTGTTTGATGAGATTGACTATGCAGTCTACACTTGTGATACCGATGTGTCCATGAACTTTCAGAGTTTTGACACTATCGAAAACCTCGCTTCTCACTATCAAGAGATCGTGTATGTGAAGGACCCTGAAAACGACAATGTCTGCTTTGAGATTTCGAATATCATTCAAATGTGTGGGAGTTACCGCCCTCACTACCATGAGATGGTGGTTCACTACACAGGTCGTTTTCTAGACTCCATCAAGCGCGTGATCTTCGTTGGCGGTGGCGATTCCATGCTTCTCCACGAGATTCTGAAATACCCATCTCTCGAACTAGTTGTCGGCCTTGAGCTTGATCAGGTCATCACCAGATTGAGCTACAAGCATTATGGTACACAGCCACATTTTGACAATGAGAAGGTGGAGTGGTGGTTTGGTGATGCGTCAAAGAGCCTTCTGATGCTCCCGGAAGAGTATTTTGGGTCGTTTGACATGGTGCTGGTGGATCTTTCGGAAACTGTCATGTCGTTCCTTGTGACCGATAGCCTGGACATTTTGCAGGCACTCTCATTGCTGCTCCAGCCGAAAGGGATCATGGTGAAGAATGAGTTGTACATGGAAGAGATGAGCGACATCTTCGACTACAGGTAAGGCTTGCTGGAGATTCACGCGTAGGGGCTACCACATCAGTTCTAACCACTTTCCTCTCCTCGTCGATGGTTGTCAGCCTTCAAATCCACTTCGAGAAAATGCCAGTGATGTGTTCTCAATGCTTGGTCCTTGGTAGCAACAACGTCGATTTCTTCTTTGATGATATACGAGACCACAACACCGAAAATTTGTACATCAAGCCTCAGAGTGAAATCGAGGATCGGTACGAGTACTTCCATGATTACCGCCGAAACAGCACATCTGAACATCTGTGTAAGGAAGAAGGTACCCCCGAAGTTGAGCCGCTGCAACAGACTAGGAGCCCAGGAATTCTCATGATTCTCGAGGCAGAGGATGTGACAGTCGAACTGACAGACGCACAGAAGCTATCTGATGTCCTTCAGAAGGCACTGAAGAAAGCAAACCTTGAGGTAATGTCAACCGAGACATCGTTAAGCAGTGCTGGGGTGATTGTGTCACTCGTTCTTCGCGAAGGTTACGTGACTGTGCGTAGCTGGCCGGAGCACAAGTATTGCGCTATGGACGTCCATCTGTGGAGCAGTTTCAATAAGCATGAAGGTGCGAAGAAAGCCCTTATCGAAGCGGTAGGCAGTCGAGCTCCGTCTGCTTACCGCATTGTGGCTGGCGGAATGTTTGGGATGAGTACGTGGAAGGAAGACGAGAAGAAGAGAGGCCCTCGTGTTGTTGACACTTGCGAACGCGGAGGCGATGAAACAGTTCGTGACAAGAGGATGGAAGTTGAAGTCGCCAAGACCATCATCCGCGAGAGTATGAAGTTGATTCCCGAGAGTGATATGTTGGTAGCAGTTGTATGCGGGGAAAGTAAGGAAGACTGCGGTATCCTGGATATTCTCCAGAAACACCCCGGTACCAAGGTCGTGCCTGTCATGACCTGTGGCGATCTTGGAAGTGAATTTGAGCAGTCGGCGCTGGAAAACATGATGGCATGCGAGAAGGCCACATCTGCGACCATGCAGGAAGCAGTCACTAATGATGGGACAATTCGTGCTGTGATCATTGATCCGAGTGTCTCACTTCAGTTTGCGCGTGTGGTATACAATGTATTCAAAGCCGGCAGGAATCGGCTCATCAACACAAGGTCTATAATCACAATGTCAATTATGTTTGACGAAGAAGAAGAATCGTGGCGTCGCAATCTCATGGAGAGATTCCGATCGGATATCATCTACGTAGATCCCAACTTTCGATCCGTGATTCGTTTTAACAGCACCGACAGTTTCGTGGACTTGGGAGTCGCTGCATCAGGCGACAGAGGTTTCGTCTCACGGTTGCACGATGTCATTGGAAGCATCGAAAAGGAAACTGGTTTGGTTTCCGATCTTCGGGATATCACCGGAGGCCAATCAGAGGTTGACCCAGATTGGGAACCATCTCACTTTTTTGCACCTGAGGACTACGATCAACGTGGTCCTTTGGAACAATGGGAGTCCCAGCATCCAGTGGGTTTCCAGGTTGTGTCGCAGTTAGAGGCGCGATTTCCCGACATGGAGCTGGGCTTGTCGGCAGAAAAGATAGTCATTGCTCTTGAAGAGACCCTCAACGAGTTGGAATCTGGTACCTTGCAGCAAATCGAGGCTATGAAGGAGGCGCAGTTCCATGAGGTCAGTGAAGTTGGAGATGGATGTGTGGTTGTAGCACTTTGGGCTGACGGTAGCTGCGTGGCGTTGTGGGACGGTCGAAACCACATCGATCTGACTTTGTTTGTGAACTTTGAAAATAACGAGCTCGCCTACGAATTCCCAGTTCGTTTCAAATCGAAGTTCCCAAAGAAATTCAAGGTTGCTCTGAAGGATGTCCAGCCGCGAGGGTTTGGGCGTGTCGTGAACTTTAAGGCAGAGATTGAGCCACGTTCCAAGCCTCACTGGGCAAGATTCAAAAAGTAGAATCGCTCCATTAAAATCCACGAATTGTTTCCCTTTGCTGCACCAAAGAGTGTCTCTAAAAGCAAGCCGCAAATAAGAAATATGAAACATGCTCTAGAGGGCTTGTCCAATTAACTGCGTAGCACTGGAGATAGGGAGCGGGCTTGTTCGAGCAGGCTGCTTGTAGAGGTGACTTTTAAAAGTATGAATGTATAATATTAGAGGAGCTATCACCCAAATACATTGAGAACATAGCATCTTTCATTATCGCTCAGCTGTCTGTTTCAAAATTAGTTGAGTTTCTGATCTCCCACCGATTGGACCAACTCATCGGCCTGCTCTTTCGTCAACGGAATCCAAACCTCGTTCCGGCGAAACATTGGCAGCGTGAAAGGAGGATTGTATCCCCAAAATTGGTAGTTGGCCAGAGCGTCGTCTTCCTTCAGGCCAGACACACCATCTTGCTGGACCTGTTTCACAAGCTCCATTGCAATCTTGCGTGTTTCCTCCGGCGTACTTAGAGATCCCGCGTATCGATGTGCTACACCCACAGACGGAGGCAATTCCTTAATGCGCACAGCAGAGTTGGTTGGTTTTGGAACCTTGTCCATGGAATCGTACTCAACGGGGAGCATGAACTGCATCATTTCTCCTTCTGACTTGTCCCCAGAGGACATCACAACGGGAGCCGTCATGGCAATCGCAGTGCCACCACCTCGCTCCATGACGACTGGGGCTGTCATGGCAATCGCCTTCGCCCCTTCATTCATCGGTTTGCCAAAGACTCCAATGTAAGTCGCAAGTGCTCGAAAGGCACTATTTCGATTGTCACCATCCATGCGCGTTTCTGCGGCCATGCGTGTACCATACTGACGAAGTTGATAGGTAGTCGGGACAGCTGTTCGTTCGAGCAGAACTGTGAAGGGTGGTTCTGCCACCGATTCCTTTCCAAAGACAGATCCCATATTGTTGCTGATTGTTTCGACGATGGATGACGAGGCAAAGAGGCGGCAAAAGTGATGCGTTAGTTTCACCCTGACTGGTTCTTGCGTTGGGACGAGACGAAGCGTTCTTGCCACGAGCATGTGTCACTCGCGAACGAGTCTCACCTTGACAGTGATTCTTACTGTTTGCTTGTGTTTGATGGCGACCGATTGCTAAATCAAAGAATGTGAGTTGGGCGCGAGATTCCTTTCTGTGCACGAGTAGTTGTTTTCTTTTGAGACGCGTTTCGTTAGCTTTTGTTCAGGTAGGTAAAGTCTGAGATCCTCTATCGATATCATCACAATCTCCTTTCTCTCTCATCCGAAATGCTGAGTGGATCGGAAATGGGAATGGTTTCTCGTAATGATGTGTGTGACAATGAGGAGTACAGCACTAGGAGGATCGTATACATCGATACCTACACCAAACCCCTTAGAAAGTTGATTAGCACTTACGGTGACAGTGCCGGTACAAATTAGCTCGATAAGGCTGGTTTCGTTAGCTGTACCCAGTAGAGATAGACAAGGCCGCTCGAACTGTCAAGAATAAAAAGTGGTTAGACCCATGATACTCTTCGCTTTTGTGGAGGAGCAGGTGTAAGCTCTTGTACTCATAGAATGTAAGACCCATCTTTTTACCTCTTTATAGTGGTACCTATTCCTGTTGTCTGTTTCGTAGCCCTCGACAACAACAGCGCCAACAGGAATCTTTCCTAGTTCACTCTTGGAACAGCACTGCTTCTTGTCTAGAAAGTATATAAAAGAAACTAAGCCACCATTGCGGAGACACACGAGACCTCTTGGTTCCTGCTTGCTAGCTTGGGAGGATCAAACGATTGTAGCACCGCCCGATAGAGAGACCTCTGAGCGATTTAGGTCTTGGTTTCTGGCGGTTGTCTCTTACATCAAGAAGAGATCTACGACCGCAATTTGGAGAATCTGATCCCAAGAAGTGGTTTGAACTTGTTGAATGTTGACCGAGTCAGTCGGTTCGCAAATCATTCCCCTGCCGTTTGACAATCGCATTCGTGTCATAGCCTTTTCCACCCCAAGTCTCTGTAGGAAATGATGAGTCCCACTTTCTCGAGTGCTACTTTAGTGCATGGCATATTAGTGACAAGTTGGAAGCTCATCTGCAAGGCTTGCATGATGAATGCAATACAGACCGCCCAGCGACTTTTGGTTCACAGTTGACACATCCTTGATTAGAGGATCTGTTCTTCGGTTCTATCAAATGTCTGAATTTAGCGGAAATGACCTCAAAAGTCATGCTCAGGCACTCTGGATGTGGAATTTCGGTGTTCTTTGGCACGAGCGGGTCACACAACGTTCACAAAAAGGGTCATCACAAATTGCCTATTCATCACACAATTCAAATTATCTTCAATAATCAAGCGCAACACCACACCCACCAACAAAATGAAAGTAACTCTCATCGTTCTATCGACTCTTCTCTTGGCCCTACCTGAGGCATTTGCTTCGACCCGGCGTCAGACAAAAGGCACCGGTGAAGGGAAGGGCGGTAAGGGCAGCAAAAGTAGCAAGGGACAGATGGATGACGCTGTCGAGTGCCCAGCGCCTGCCATTGGACAGCTTTATTCTTTGTCGAATGCCGCAAGTGGAAATGAGCTTCTAGCGTTCTGTCGCTACGAAGATGGATCACTTTCCTTCGCTGGATCTCTCCCGACAGAAGGGATTGGGGGCTCAGCTGGAGGAGGTCTGGACGAGGACGGGAATCCGAACGTTGGGACAGTGTTCGACCCACTTGGTTCCAACCACCCCGTGGTGCTGTACAACAATAAGTGTGCCCTTGCGGTCAATGCTGGATCAGACTCGGTCTCGACTTTCTTGGTGGACGAAAACGAGCACTCAGTGCGCTTCGTGGAAGTGTACCCCAGTCAGGGATCCTTCCCCGTGAGCATCGCCACCTCAGTTAGAGGAACAGTTTTCGTTTTGAATGCTGGAGGAGCAGGCAACGTTGCAACGTTTGCCATTGATGATGATTGCTCCTTGACGTCCATTGACGAGCCGAGGGTTCTTTCCTTCGACGAACAAACCCCTCCATTTTTTGCAACATCACCTGCGTCAATTCGTGTTCATCCATCCGACACCTCTCTCATCTTGACCCAAAAGGGAACTCTTCAAAGCTTGGTCATCGTCTTTCCATTCAATGAGATGGGCCTCTTAACCTCTGCTGTCTACACACCATCGGAAGGCTTTCAGCCGTTTTCGATTGCATTCGACCCGCAAGGAAATCTGCTCATTGTGGAAGAAAATGGCCTCGCCACTGACCCACCTGCCTTTAGCAACCCACCTCCGCGGGCTGGTGCTGTCAGCACGTACAAGCTCACCGCACTCGCTGGCCTGGAGCCAATCTCTTCTTCTGTGCCTACCAATCAGACCGCTCCATGCTGGTCGGTTTATACCGACAGCTGCCTCTTTGTTGCCAATGTTGTGTCCGGTACGATCGGGTCTTTCCACGTGAACAGCGACGGAAGCGTTACTCTTGCGGAAGAAGTAGCTGCAACCGTTGATGTCTCCTTGGACTTATTTGTTCTTGGTGATTATCTGTACGCTCTGTCCGGCATTGAGCGCGTCGTTCCCCGTCCTGAGGAAGGACCCCCTTTCCGACCAAACCCTTCCATCTACACTTTCAAGCTTACATCTGAATGCGGGCTGGAACCTGTGGGACGTTTCTTTGATGGGCTTCCAGCAGTCCCGGCGACAGGCGGTAATGGAGTAATTGGTTTGGAAGGTTTCTAAGGGGTAGGAATACTTGCGCCTATTCATGATTGCAAGACGCACCACCAGGGAATGAACTTAACTTTTACGTGTTGATGATACTGTACGCCAAAAATGTAATAGAGGAAGTAAACTAGACAAGGTATTCATAACATACAGTTCTTTTAGCATGCTCTTAGAAGGCTAGCAAGCAGCTAGTAGTGTACCAGAGATCTGTCCAGATTAGATCGCATGCACTAGCTAGAGAATATTGCCGCTTCACAGCACGGTCGGTCGGGTGTGTACAAGACAGTAGAAAAGCGACAGTAATCAGTATTTTCAGTCGCCATCCATCTAAAACGAAAACTGAAAACGTTGTGATGGATTTTTGGTCCGCACACTTTGATGTCATAGACAACTATCTGCCATATCGTAGAGTTCACTTTCAATCTGTGTGTGATTGACTCCTTTCATGAAGCTTATTGCAACCATCACAGTCATGGCGCTATGTTCCTCCACTATAGCTGCCTTTTCGTCGCACATTCGGAGCACGACGACACGTTCTTTGGTGTCAAGATTCTCTTCGGCAACCGATGAAGAATTGGAATTAGCTAGGGTCAAAGAGAAACGCGTGAATCGCAACAAAGCCAAGGAGAAACGAAAGAAGGCAGCCCGCGATAAACGCAAGAAATTCATTGGCATGGCCAAGGCTGTAGATCGTGGTCAATTCGCCACTACATACAGTCCAAGGCCCTTTCAGGCCCTCTCGGGGCTACCAGATCGTACACAGCCGTTTACAGTCCTCGGCATTGAATCGAGTTGTGATGATACAGGAGCCGCAGTGATACGATCGGATGGGGCGATTCTAGGAGAAGCACTCGCATCGCAACAAGAAATTCATGAAGAATGGGGCGGTGTTGTGCCTGGACTAGCTCGTGATGCGCACGAGGCCAAGATTGACTCTGTCATTCAGGAAGCGCTGGAGGCTGCCGAAATGTCCATGGATGAGATTGATGCTGTTGGTGTTACCGTTGGTCCTGGATTGGAAATATGCTTGCGCGTAGGTGCCTACAAGGCGCGAGACTTGGCGGTACAGTACCAGAAACCCTTTGTTGGAGTGCATCACCTGGAGGCTCACATACTGATGGCTCGGATTGGAGAAGGAGTGTCTGTTGCGGCCACAGATGAGACACACGAATCACAGCGTAGCATGAACTTTCCATTCCTGGCGCTGTTGGTATCTGGCGGTCACTGTCAGCTGATGAAGTGCTTTGGTGTCGGAGATTACTCAATTATCGGCGGAACGCTGGATGATTCGTTAGGTGAGTGATTGGAAGAACTGTTTACAGCGGTTGGATCAATGCGCGGGTAATGATTCTAACCCATATGATCGTAACGCAGGTGAGGCTTTTGATAAAACCGCTCGAATGTTGGGCCTACCCGTTGGAGGCGGTGGTGGTCCAGCTGTCGAACGCCTGGCGAAGGAAGGCAATATCACGGCTGTGAAGCTTCCAATTCCTTTGCAACAACGCAAGGACTGCGACTTCTCCTATGCTGGGCTGAAAACAGCAGTTCGTATGCAAGCAGACAAAATCAAGGTCGAGCGTGGACTCAACACAACAGAGGAGCTGTCAAACGAAGACAAAGCGAATGTAGCAGCGTCGTTTCAGCATGTCGCCATCAAACACATTGAACAGCGGCTTGTACGAGCCATGAAAATATGCCAGGATGAGGATGACATCACCACGCTGGCTGTTGTTGGTGGTGTCGCTGCCAACCAAGAGCTGCGATCCAGGTTGGATGCAATTTGTTCCGAACGAGAATGGACTATGCACGTGCCGCCACCGCGACTTTGCACTGATCAGGGTGCCATGAGTGCGTGGGCGGCTGTTGAACGTATCATGGTGGGATCTACAGATGTAGCACACAGCCAAGAAGTCTATGCAAGATATCCCTTTGCAGTGGATCGTACGGATGAGCAGGATTGATACATCTTAAGACTTGGCATCATCCGCAGAGCGCTCTTAGTGTTTTGTTGTAGTCTAATGCTTAATAAAGTCCAGCAGGTCTCTTGCTCTAAGTTATCGAGAAATAGACACTAGAGTAGCAACAGCTCACTTGGCTGTAACCAACTTTTTCAGGGCCAAAAACACTGCGCTCTTTCCATCTTCTTCTTGCACTTCTCGCAAGGCCTTTTGAGCTTCTTCTTCTGACACTTCCAACTGATTGACAATCAGATCGACGTCTTCTTTTGAGACAGCCTTAGTTGACGCCTTTTCTTGTGATGCAGCCGCAGAATTGGCCAGGGCTGACATGGCGGACTGAGCCACATTGGCATCAAATTCCCTGTCTTGCACGCGGTCAGTGACAGAGTCCAGCTGCTTCGCTTCTTCTTTCGCAGTCATGATGATTTGGTAATTGAATGGAGTCAAGGAGAGGGAGAAAGAGAGCGGGTGTTGGATACAATAGGCTTGTTGCTACTACCGTTTGTGTCTGAAATCTCATGGTCGGTTTCAGACCACAAATTCCGTTCACTCGACAGTAAAAGCTAGCTCCGGTAGTAGTCCAGATTTAGTACACAGTATGTGTACATACATTCGTAGATTTTGCTTGGCGCGCCGCAACCTACTACCATATCTTCTATCTGCATAGAAACGAACGAATCAACTGTTGTTCCTGTCAGCTTTCCAGAAACATCTCATCGATGAGATTTTTGATCCTATCGATGGATTCATGGTGTATTGACATATACGTTCATGCTCAATTTCTCTCTAGTAGAGACTACATATTATGGTTGTTGCTATCGTGAAGGGATTGATTGATTCGTCAAGTGTTCTTAGTGCAGGGGACAGATATAGCTTACAAGAACGCGCAAGTAAAGTCTCCCATGAGAGGATCCGTATGTACATAGGTAGAGCTACTCGAGTATTCACAAACTGGCAAGCTTGGCTTCCCATTCGTCAGGACCCCAGACGCTTTCGGTGCCTTCCACAAGTTTACCGTCAATGACATGACTGGGAGTGCTAAAGGCTCCATGCGCCAGCGCTACCTTATGCTCTTTCCAAGCAGGAAAGACTGCTGCGTCCCAGTCATGCAGCTTTGCTGAAAAGTCTTCTCTCGAAAGAGACGACGACGACGAGTCTCCATCAAAACAAGCCGCCTCTTGAGCAAGATCCGCAAAACACGCGTCAATCTCCGACTTGCGACAATCTCCGAGGGCTGCATTCATGAATGTTTCTTGCTTGCGAAAACACATCTCGGTAAATCGTTGGCGTGCTTCTTCTCCTGCGGTGCCACCAATCAAGTTTGCAGCGCACTGGGCAGTAAACGCTTGGGGATGAAAGGCCAACGATGTGTAGTGAACGGAAATATCGTATTTTGATTCCAACCGATTACGAATCTCCGGCAAGCGGTCCCAGTTCTTCTTGGAGTAGGGGCATTGAAGATCATAAAAGATCTTCCACGATGTCTTCTTGGTGGCGCTGCTCATGGTGTTTGAAGGTCGAATGAATCTCTGTGTAAATCTTTTGTGCGACCAAAATCAAAAAAATCTAAAATGCGCACGACCTGCCGTAGCACCGAGCACAGTACCAGTAGACTATTCGGAACTCACTTGCGAAACTCAAAAGAAGGCGTGGCGTGATGATACATGTAGGATCGACTCTAGGGAATGGTCGGCTTCCTGGATGACTTGGCCAATTTTGGAAATGGAACGGCTGAGCCAAGCCGGCAGCTTATTACCAATATTATTCTTGGCATTGGGGTTGGGGTTGTTTCGTGCTTGCCGCTGCTGCTGATTATTATTATTATTATTTGTGTTTTCTGGGATTGATTCCTCTTGCGTGTTTGTTGCTGCTGCTGCTGCTGCTGCAGGTTTCGCTTCCTCCTCCTTTGACAGCAGAGGACTGTCTTCTTCTTCTTCTTCATTACTAATAATACTATTGTCGGCCTTAATCCCAGGAGCGTCCTCTTTATTGATAGGT
>JAVCKV010259474.1:0-15210 GCA_032274145.1 Herpochondria borealis
CGGGGTCATTGAAAAAATCCTTTCAAAGTCTCGAGGCCTTGTGGATGCAACTCGTGAACTACAACTCTTTCTCCCAGTCCTCCTATTCCCCACGGGTGACTTCTGCGTAGGCCGCCTGAAGCACTTCGTCCGCCAGAAACCTTTTGATGAGTGCGTCACAGATTTAAGACCAGGTCGATTTCAGGCTGCACCTGTTGACGCGGGTAGCCGGGGAGACCTGGAAGCGGTACACTTGCTTAGTCTCACGAGACACGAAGTACTTCAGAACCCTTGTCCAAACTTATTCCCACTTTTTAAGAGTATCTAAATTCTCCTTCATCGTCCTCAGGAACTCAAGGAGCTTTATCAGTTCCGCCCCACTGAACTTTCCGATCCCCGACTGCAACGGAGTAAGTTGCTTCTTGATGATGATGCGGTAAATTTTGTCGAGGTCGCGGGGCTCTGCGATCTTTTTAACGTCCCTGATCCGTTACACACGGTAATTAATCACGTCCTTTAAGTGCGTGTAGATTTTCTTAGCTGGCTCGAGGAACGTGGCTTCTGTTCCTTACTGATGAGAGTCGAAGGCATCCGCGGCTAGAGAGGATGCAACCTTTGCTGAACCCGGCTCCACCATGTATTCCGCGTCCATTCTGGACGTGGTCGTCCTGGATAGGAGCGGGGTTATCAATTGTGGGACCCGATGAAGTCGGCCCGGCCTGGGGGTTTGGAATCTTCACGCCGTAGGCGAAACGAAGGGGATAACTCCAAGGGTTATACTCAGCGGGAGTGAGGATATGATTGTTCGGGTGTTTTGGGCTTATATATTAATTGCCTCTTTTCGTCTTGGATCTCTTTCTCTTATCACTCTTGTTGCTGAACAGAATTGAGATTCTGAGAGAACCCCGTGGAGGGAAATCCTTTCCAGAGCGCATTGTCATGATTCTTTTTCCCAGAATTTCTTATAGGTTGGGAGACCAGTATAGTACGTGACGGTAGCTCAAGGGCGTGCGTACATACGGGGAGGGCTCTGCGTAGTGGGTTAGTCTGTCATTGGCTTTGAATGAGCGTGACATGTGTTGCCGAGCGCTTGTGGGTGCCCTTCGTTGCCTTCGCTTCTGCTTCGCAGCGCTCCCGCCACTCGCTTCTGAACAGAAAGGAAAGGAAAGCTTGAAAACGAAAGAAAAAGACACGCAAAACCAGGGAAAATTGTACTGGGAAAGATCTTCTTGCTATCTATCTACTTTTTGCGGATAACTTTCTCTTCCCTATATCTATTAACTCATCATTTGATGGCTACGTCTTAAGTACTCCGACCCGGTGTGATTCAACACCGGGTAGAGATCCAACCAGGTAAAACCCTGGACCAATCATTAGATTGGAACTCACGCTCGTCCACGGGACGCAAAGCGTGCGGTCGTTCCACGAGATACCGCAGGCTTGCGCCTTATCCTCTATAGTGCAAATTCACATTTCACAGCCTGAAAGTAACCTCTAGTCATCTTTCTTACACCTTTACACTCTTCAGTACACTGCGGTACACAACCCATTGTACTTAAAAACTGACAGATGCACACACTTGTAGTCATACCGGGCTCAAGCTATATTCACGCGCACATATTCAAGCCAAGAGGGCAGTCACACGAGTTCCCGCCCCGTCACATCTCGAAGCAATCACACGAAGTAAAACCATACGCCCGTGGACTTCATTGTCGCGATCCTGTGCGCGCTGCTCTAAAGTAGGCGGCGCATGCGGGCGACCCCGATCGCTCCGCCCGACACCGTTTGTTCGTGCCGTACCGACGCCCAGACTGCAGTTACAGGGCCCGCCCATGAATCGTCACAGTATTCATATATCATAATGCAGCCCGTCCTCACCCAGCGTCCATCTCCATTGAGGCCGCGGAATTGGGCGTAGTTTTCGGCTGGTAGAATAATTCAGTGCGTACTTCAGTGTTAGCAGGCCCCCTTATCTAGGTACTACACTGACTCTTCACTATTATGCAAACAACGATGGTTTTCTGAGTCGATCGGGCGCGACTGCATCCCACTTCAGCCCACATTCAATTCTTTCTGACATCGGAACGCCATTTATTTTACAGCTGACGCTCCAGCCGATTTAATCTCTTCGATTGCTACACAAGCGGAGGATGCATTAAATGGAAAGGATGGTGGGCTGTAAGACGCTGATGTTGGGGAATAACACGCAAATACTGCTGATCGGAGTCTTCTCGCTCACTAGAACATGCTTAATTTCAACAAAATCATCTTCAACATTTGCGTGTGGTTCCGACTGTTTCCTTTCATGCCGTCCTTCTTCGCGCAAGTGTAGTAAAAACTCAACGACAAACTCTTCCAGAATCTAATGCTACCGACGCGATCCGTGGATGAGGAGAAGCTAGTTCCGAACCCCAACACCGGGTCGTATCGGGATGGTTGGCGCTGAATCTGTCGAAGACGGAACGCGGAGGCAAACAAAAGATAAAATCGCAGTTAAAGGCGAAGAAAGCTCGTCGGTTGAACTAGGTTCTTCTGTCTACATCGACTTGAATTTATTGCAGCAGTCCACTTGACTAAAAATTACACTATTAGTTCTGAAGTACCACTTTGTTAAGGTAAAAACCCGTGCCGGTAGATTAAAAATCTCCTTATCAACTCTTCCGCTTTTTATTGCTTTATTCAATGCATTGTTTTTCGGTGAAGCATGCGCTCGCGTCGTCCTGAGTAAATCTTAAAAATTCCAAGCATACTTTCCACACACGCAAGCCGTAGGTTTGCTTGTAGCTGTGGCTGTGGAATAACTTGTGTGAGATAATTACGGAGTTCCTGGAAATAAAGGGAGCGAGCGTCGCGTACGGTGCTGCGTGGCAGGCGTCCCGTCTTCCACTTTGTTCATACCACGGTTGCGGGGTGATAGCCTGTGTAGTCTTTTCTGTGTTTTTTGCAGGTTTCGTGGCAGTTTCTCTGGTGTCAACCACGTGAGGTGCGTGCGGACGTGATGGGCGGTTTTGGGCGTGAGTGAGGGGTTTATGGCGAGGCCTGTGGAGGTGGTGAGGTCGAACCATATGGGGTTACGTAATTTGATACAGAGGCCCAATCTCTTCCAGCTGTAGCTGGTGGTCTGGTACCGACGGGATGTCAAATGGTAAGCTTTTTTTCTAATTTTCAATGCCTAGTCATCGGAGAGCTACTTACGCTCCAGGCCCGCCTGGCCAGGCCTCACCGAGGGGGCGGCGACGGAGCTGTGGATTGACGGGGGCCCGTCGAGGGCTTTTAGAACTGTAAAGGTAAGGTGATTCTCGAAGTACATGGAAGACGGCAACATGTAAGCCCGGATGAATAACTCATGAGGGGATCGCGACAGGAAGTAACAGGGAGAGCCAAAGTGATGTGTTTAACCAGCATAAAAACATATAGGACGTGGCGCATATCTCCTGGCATGCAGTGGGCGTGCGCACGGAGACTATTGCGCGTCGTGGCACAGCTCTCGTCGCGTCACAGAGCGGCCCAGCGCGATCCAGTGCAGGCGACGCGCAGGTTTCAAACGTCCAGGAAACAGAGACATCCCACGAGGCGGTCATGCACGTGGCTTCTTCGCTTCTTTTTCGTCTTCATCGCGTCAATTCTGTCCCTTTACTTCTATCCCATCTCACGTCACGGGCTGCCATCCTTTCCGGCCCCTTCCCTGCCGCTCTACGACAACTCAAAATGGATTTGTCCGACTTTGGCCGCATGCGCGACGTTGCAACGGGTAACTAACATCTTTCTTGTTTACTGCACGTAGTTTTAGTGTGTTTTTGCCTAGCAGCAAGTCGAGGACACTTTTCTGCTCTTCTTCGATCTCCGCGTCTATCTCACCTGCCGCGTAACACCGTATACTTTTGACCTCACGCGCATAGGGTATTTTAACACTCTCAACATGACTTCCTACCTCACGTTTTCTCCCATCTCTTTTCGCCTGTACGTATAGGCGGGCAAACTGCATTTGCATTAATTACGTATGTTCACAGCGGAATGTCCTTCCACCGCTACATGTACCGACCCGTACTAATGAAGCGCCCTGCTCAGCTCCGGATAGAAGCGTACAAGGCATCTATCGTAATTTTAACACCCCTTCAAAATGTAACTCACGATATATCTCCGCTTCACGAATTCTTCACAGTTCTTGCATCTGGCAATAATGGGCTTTGCATGTCGGGGAGAGGCATTTTCAATTAATTAATTAATTGTTACATAGTTAAATTAAAAAATTAAATACAAGACATTTCATTTCGATAATAAGTTTTTATTCTTTAGTACCCGAGCACTGCCAACCGAATTAGATTCTGCGCCCCTGATTTGCCGATTAAAAAAATCTTATTTTTTTGGCATCACAAACACACACACACACACACACACAAGTACTTTACAACTCGTAACCCAACGTTCCTTCACTAGCTAGTCCGAAAAGGCTGCCCCGCCGCCATTACGCCACATCCCTGGCGAAACCCACTGGCGAGACGCACGCCGAGCTTCGTTCATACTCGCTTCCCTTGTGTCCGCCACTAATCGTTCCTCTTCCTGCCCCCACACAAATGTCTGCAGACAACGTGGCGAGTTGCTTGGCTTCTTCCCCACCTACTCCTAGAAAGTAACCCGCTACACAAAAATTGTGGAGTTTCCTCCCTTTCGCAGTGCCGCTCATCCGGTGTCATCACCCCGCGCTCCCTCGTGCGTTGCACACGAACAATTTAGTGTGTTCTTGCAGCCCAAAACCTGGGTAAAGAACGCCCCACCGCTCGAAGTTGTAGTGTCCCAAAGACTTCCCCTCCTCAGTCTCATACTATTCCACCCGGCGATACCAGGATCGAAAATTCTGCATCCTTTCCTTCTCCATCCCATAGATAACGAGCGGATAAATCCCAGAACCCAACTGGAAGCGGGATTTAAAGCTACTAACAATACTCACTAATATGTTCGCCTAACGCAAACACAGCCGACGGTCACGTCTACTGGCCTCGCACAGTTCACTTGGACGGGAACTGGACTTTTCGATGTGGTATAACACCCCGATCAGCACCATCCTTCGATATGTTGCCGTGGTTTTTCATTCACCGCCTGTGTGATCCTCCCTCCCATATGCTTGGTGCTTCTCCACCGCATGTCCTCCTTTCTTGAGTTATTTCTTTTCTCCCCTACTTTTCCGTCGTCGCCATCTTTCCCGTTACAAATTTTCCTCTAATGCTCCATATATGTGCGCTGCTGCGAACCCCCTCCCCTTTCCCCTGCAAAATATGTGGAAGCGTTCTGGGAAATTTGGCGGATACCGGTTCTCCGGCCAGAATTCTACGCTTGTGAGTATCAGTAACCGCCGGACGAATTTTTACCGTCAATTCCGCAGACATTTCTAATCGAGTAATCGACACGGGTTTATTCAGCCCAATCAATGGGGCTTATATTTAAAATGCCATGCAGTTGGCGCTGTATTCCGGTTTGATTTTTATGGGGACTTGCGCGCAATTCCCCACCGTCCAATGCTGGCCCTTCGGGCCGAGCTGCCACAGTTATGTCCGTAACTGTCTGCACAGCTTGCCTTTTCATGCCCTCCTGTCATGGGCCGGCATCTCACTGCAGCTCTCGCAGTCACTCGTTCTGACTCGTCCAATTGAAATTTCCCTCACAGTTTCGCGTAAGCCGCTTGCACGGCATCCTCAATAAGGTACTGTAGAGCTCACACAAGTTTATAATTAGCATGCCGCATAACGGCAAGTCCTCTTCATTAAAAAAACTCGGTAGCGAGTGCTTCATCAAGTCTTTGGAAATAGGCACAATCACGCGATTGTTCCATTCCAAGCAACCGTTCAGACAAACTTTGGGCGGAATCAACACTCATCATTTCCCTGTTATTTTCCAGTGCCACCCGTCTAAGTGGTTATAAATCCAACTCCGTTCAAGTACCCTTATCGCACTGACGTTCATTTTAAGATACTGTTGAGACGATCTCCGCAACTCATCCGTCATGCGGGTAACGGACAACTTGTCATCGTTAATCTCACTTGGGTCTTTTTATACCTTATTGTTCTGCAAGAATTCCGCTTAACCCTTTTGGTTTCGTACGTACTACGTCAAGCGCCAACGTTTTTGCTCGTTCCCACCCTTAAGGTACCTCTATGACCCTCACTCGGTCTCTTGATACTTCCTAACTTTCCCCCATTTTCTCCTAACCGTTCATCCGGTCTCTTCCATCTTGGTATAACATCGGACTTCTCGTCTTCCACCTCACTTTCTATGCCCTGGACTTCTATTCCTTGGGTAATATTTCTGAGACTTCGGTGCTCACTTGCCTTTTTCTGTCACTCGACAGCTACTATAAAAGAGGGCGTCTAACCCTCTTTCTCTTCAGATACCTTTCTCTACCATCTAACGTTGTAGTATTGTTTTCCTGTGTTCTAGCACTTGTTTGGCAGATTTTGAACGAAAAAAGTTCCCCATTACATCAGTTGATGATTCATATGCGCCGTTAGTACCTTTTTAACGCTTAATTACTAGCACAAAAATCACTCACTGTGTAAAAATTCCCCCTGCACGCTACATTTTCGATTCAAACCTTTTCTATTCTCGTATCTTCATAACTCATCCCATTTATTTTTTCATGACGAACTCGAACGGCATTTTAGGTAATCCATTGTCATTTTTTCAAATCTCTATTGTACTATTCGTCACCGCAAACATTTCAGCTGTGGCTTTTTTGTTTTCCCCATTCTTCCCGCGCGTAAACGAGGGCGATTGCAGAACAGTATTAGGTACTTCGTACCGTGCACGGAAAAACAGCCCTTCCTTCCCCATGACGACTTCTCTGAGACTCCGAAGTACTTGGTTGCTCACTAACCTCTTTAAGCGCCCACAGGGCCCCCATTTTCCCAATTGTATGGCCATGAATTCAAAATTAAAAAAATCTACTTCCTCTATTTTTCCCGTTTCCTTCAGCCTGTTCCACCCCATCCATTATGCAGTACAACAATTTGATGCATCGAAAAATCACACCAAGCGTAGCCACAGTAGTTTTCGTGGTGCTCAGCCCTCTCTTTATCATGGTTTGCACTTGTGACACTCTCATGTCACGTTCCTGGACAGTTTCCGCCACATGAACATCCCTGAATTATCACGAGTTTTTCAATTACCAAGGCCAATCGCTTACAATGCACTCGCGCCGGACGGCTAGTTACCCAACTCAAACGGCTACCTTCTCTCTGCCAGCGATGCACCGAGACTGGGTCATACAGTACACCTGTGACATCTGTGATGCATGTTTCTAACGACCGCCTTTGCGTTGCCGCACACGCGCGCTACGCGCGTGTCCCATTACCAACCAGCTCCACCCACGCGCGTGTGCCACGGCGCACGGCGCTTGCGACACGCGTTGCACACGTGTTTTGGGTCCTAGTTCCGTGAAAATTTCCGGCCCGCGCTCCGCCCGAATGCGCCGTTTTTCACTCCCAACCATTCCTGTCCAATCCTTTTTCAATCCCACCTCTTCCCCGCCACATAATCTCTACCCCTCCTACGGGAGGGTAGGTTCCGCGTCACGCGGTCCTGGACATGCGTGAGCATTGAAATAGTATTTCAATGATCAAATTATGACCTTCACATACATCCTCAATCTGTTGCAGGCAGTGCTCAACATCTGTTTGTCGATAGCGTTTTTCGATTTTTCGCTTTTTCCGCTTTGAGAGCCAGCACTGTCATGAACATCAAAAGAAGTCCGTGTACCCCTCGAGGGGTGCACAGGAGCAAATGGACAAAACAGGGAGGGTCCAAAGGGAAATGACGGTACAGAATTGATCGCACAGTTCCCGACCTCTACAGGGGCTGCAGCCCTTGGTGTTGTTGAGTTCAACTCAGTTGGAAGGTCCAACTTTGGACGTGCACAGTACAGTATGTGTAAAAGTATGGAGCGTAGGGTCTGACGCGAGACGGGGGGACGAGGGGGGTATATTTATGATGAACAAATGCAAATCGGAGCTTTGCATATGCGTGAACGCAGAGACTCAATCACTCTGTAGCAGGCGTCTTTTTAAATGCTCACCCTTCCTGGAGCAATTGGGTGCACCCACGTTTAGCCGTGCATAGTAACCCTTTTGCTAGCAAAAGCACATGTGCCGGCAGGTAACCGCTAGTAATGAGTAGCGCATGTAAACGGTTATTCAACTTGTAAAAATCGCACAGAGTACAGTCCATGCTTGTTCGAATTTCACACTTCAGACATCCAGTACGTTAGATGCTCAATAGACACAAATTTCCGGGGTTACTGGTGCACATTAGGCATCAATGCACACAACAGATAGATTGAGACTTACAATAACGGCGAAACATGAAGTGCACGACCGTATTTGACCACTATCCATAGTTTGTGCTTAGTGGACGTCTTTTCGTTGACCTCATCATGCCCAAACCCCCGCTAATTGCACAATATCTGGCCTCCTCAGGGACCATGCACTTAGCGAGGTTTATTGTACGCTATACTCTCGGCTTTGAATCTGTCGTTCTGATATTACAGACCGAACGCCGTTCCTCCTACTATTAATGATATTATAAAAGTTATCCACTACTGTCGTTATGTGCCGTACGACGGACCTCCTTGGTGGAGATGGGTAGCAGATGAGCAGCAGATGGGCTATGAAAGCTACAGTATCAGGTGCTGTAGGACATGGTCAGGCTTGTGATCGGATGCTGTCCGATGCTGTCGCGTAAATACAGTATGGATGCCTACAGTACTGCGCGGCGGATAATGCTTGGCCACCACCGGCTGAATAGCCAGCATGTTGCAGGGTATCTCCGACTCGCCACCGCGTTGTTGTGAGTCAAATGTTCTGTCGTGCGTCCGCCATTCTGCTCGACTGGTCGCCAGCTTTTCCTCTTTTTCCTGCTCTCAGTCTGAGTTCAGCCGTGCTCATGGTTCCTCGACTCAACATCTTCTGCCTCTATTATTCTAGATATTAGTTATAAAGCTGAGTTTAAATATAATATAAAATAACTTAAAATTTAATTGCATTGCTTTGCGAAAACGCTGTTTTTTAAAAATCAATAAACTATCACAGACACACGAGACAAAATTGTGCTTTACCATCCTGTGGAACGTCCTTTTGTCGTTTGTCTCATTAAAATCCTGTTGTTCTCCACCATGACAGATGCACAGCACAAAGCCCTGAACTCAGCTTCACCTTGTTGATGTCGCCCTGCCTCGCCTATCTATCACAGTAGCCAGCAAAAATAATATCAACGAGAAAATAAACAATCATAATAACGAACACAATCATAATACATACACACCCTTAAAATCCGACTCACTTATTTTTTTCTCTGATCATTTGGCGCTACCGGCACCAGGGAAGAGGGCATGTGCAAGTTTAGCGGACCAACAACCCGCGAGGCAACGAAGTGTGACCTGGGGTGTTGGTTCGAGATGTTTCAAGCCGGTCACCTTCCTGTTGTGATGAGCCGGTGCTCTGTACACATCGCGCCACACTCTCTCAACCTTACACCCATCTATCACCCATCACTTCCTATCATATCCTATAATATGATATATATTTATTGTTTTGTCCCCAATCAGTGTGCCCCCCAACCTTCCTTTTTCCTGCCCTTCTATATTTTTAAAAACGAGAGGCTTAATCTTCTGGCAGGGAGACTAGCGAGCAACGCTTCGTTCGTAGAATAAAGGGATACGGGCAGTGCCACCTATTTTATACAACGACGCAGGCTTCATGTCGCATATATACGAGGGGTACTCGACTCAGAGTTGTCCAGTCAACATCAGCGCCTTCTTATGTTTTTCTCGACGCAAAGCACTCTCCATTCTCGTTGCTGGAGAGTGGTCTGTGGTTAAAGGGAAAGATTACAAACGCATCTTACTGTCGGTTGCAAGTTGGAAGATGGTGGTCCCTTCCATTCGCCCTGCATTCACATGTCTTAAAAACTCGCTTCTGTTTTCTCGCTCCTTCTCACCAGTTGTGCCGACAGTATTAGAAAAATCCCGGTCGTGTCCTTCCACGACGCCCACAGAGTATTTGCTCTGCTTGAACTGTTTGTGTCTGTTTTTGTTGCGAAAAGGAGTCCATTCTGAAATCCAGATTTTACCCACGCCTCACAACCACATCTGCGCACCACACAGGAGAAAACCAGAACGAATTGGCACTCTCTTCTTGTCGGTTTATTTACAATGACAAGTACCATATACCTGTATTTTTACAAAATTAAGAATTCCCCGTACAGCCCGTGACTCTGGTTTTAAGCAGCGCCTCTTTTAAACAGAGATAAACGAGGAGGCGGACTTTTTTTGTAAAAAAAGTACTGGTGGAGGAGTACGAATAAATGTGTTGTGAACAGACACAGATCCCGCAACGACACGGGGAATCTGGACAGGGAGACATGGCCCTTGTTAAAGTCCGTGTCTGTTCTATCTTGAGCGCACGCAATAGGAGGACGCGACAGTCGGTAAAGATTGCAAGTGTGTATAGGTTTTTTTATCGGCGTCAGTGGTAAAAAAAGAAGAAGTTAAGTCCGTTTATACTGGACGCAAGAGACATCCAACTCGTCACTGTTTTTATGTACAGGTACAGTTGTTTGAGTTGTTGAGAACTCGTCATACGGTCATACGGGCTCATACGCTCTCACTGTCACACAGATTCACTTTGATGCTTCCTGAAATCGCCTTGAATCTCGCTCTTATCCGTGCTTTGCTTGGATGGCCTCTCTCCAAGGCGGTATTTTTGGCACATGCGTAAAGGTAGGTTAGAACCGAAATGCGCGAACGCAGAGCCGTAGGTAAGGACTTTCTGTAGGGGCTGTTAGGCCTGGTCTATACCCTGTCTGTTCCACGCGCAGCTTGTGTATGTGTGTATGTGTGTATGTATGTGCGTTTGTGTGTTGGAATGTTGTCATGGTGAGATAATTGTCGCGCATCAAACTGCCGCCGTGGCTGCTCCGCTCGACAAACTGCTCGACGAATCGCTCGACGAATTCTGCGGTGAGAAGATACCATGTCCCGTCCAGGACACGGAGCATGAGCGGACGGAACGTATCTATCGGGAGGAAGGAAATTCCCCAAGTTATTTTTTCACGGGAACCCGCTTTTGGGAGGGAGAGGAGGAGGAGGGGGGACAGAGCGCAAGTTGGGCGACAGCGCGTGGGTTGAACGGCTCTCCAAGAGGGACGCATTGCGCAGTACCATTCTTCAGTCCAATGGTCCCTCCTGTGCGGAGAGCTATCACAATATAGTCTTTTTTCATATTTTTTTCCAAAAACACCAACCTCCGCACTCTTCGCCATCGCCGTTTTAAAACGCGTTATGCACTGGCTCCTCGATGTCAGGTTTGTCTAGGCGTGGTTAAAACGCCGTCGGCCAACGACGCCGCTCAATCACTCTACATAAACGCATTGCCCTGCAAGGTGGCCGAGCACTGATCTCCAAGTCACTATCATTCAGGTCCCGTGTCTGTGTCCGATGAAGCCAACCCAAAACCTGCAACTCTCTCTCGCACCTTCTTCCTGTATTGTCTTGCTCTGTTGTTTCACTGGCCTGTGCCGTTTGGATTTGTGTCTATATATCTCTGTCTGTGCCTTTATCTTTGGTGAGTGTGCAGCTGTGCATGTTGGCGTATGCGTTCCTTTCCTTTCTCTGCTCCGAGAACTATTCTCTTCTCTTGTTGTCGCAATCATCTCTGGTCGTCGCAACTAACTAACCCTTTTCTTGCTTCTTTTTTTCAATCATCTCAACAACAGCGAGCAAATTATCATTTCCTTTACCACCGGCTATCGAGAAAGAAGAAGAAGAAAAGGAAGAATAAGGAGGCGGAGAAGTGAAAGAGGCAAACTTGGGAGGTGATGACGAGACGCAAGGGCGACGAAAGTGTGGGGGTAGGCCTTTCCAGACGAGACGACCGGATGCGCATCGACTTCATCCTCGGCAGTAAGTCGACGCCATCATCATCGGACTCGACCCACGTTTCCGCACCGCTCTCACCGCGCTACACCTCAGCAGCTCAAACTTCCGGACCCGCGGCCGCTGACGGATTCCACAGCGCGACGTACCACGACGAGCGCGGGCACATGCACGAGCGTGAGCATGAGCGTGAGCGTGAGCATGAGCATGAGCATGAGCATGAGCATGAGCATGTGATGCAACAACCGGTGAGCAGGGCGTCATCGCGCGGGTCGCTGGCGGCGCGGAGAAAATCGTTCGTACTGAGCATCACGAAGACTTGCTCGCGTCGGGGGTATGTGGTGTGTAGACTGTGCAACGAATACATCTGGGGACCGAACGGTGAGTGAAAGCGAGACATGACTTTTTCTCTTTGTTCCTCCTTTTCTTTCTCTCTCTCTCTTGTGACTAACTTTGGTGTGTGCTCTTTTGTTGTTTGATTTTCTCTAACTCTCTCAAGGGAAGTATCACGTGGAAAAATGCCCCACCCTATCGAGAGCACGCGACAAGGCGCGACGGGATGGGGTGGTATTGCAGTCGGTCGGGGGTATTGAGATCGACCACGAGGTGCTGAACGACATCAAGTCGAGCCGACCGCGGCAATCGTCGGTGGAAGGGTTTGTGATCTCGCAAAGCGTGGCTGTGGACGACCCGCATCTAGCGCCAAGCGTGGAGGAGAGGCGTGCCGGTGCGGCGGTGGGGAAGAAAGGGTACATTCGGTGCTTGGTGTGCAACCACGAGGTGTACGCACCGAACGCGCGGCACCACAAGATGGTATGTCCGGGGTGGCGGCGGAGCTTCGGCCGGGCATGAGGTGAGGGTCGCGGACGGGTCGCGGACGGGACTGCGGCCGTCTGTGTTATCGGTAAGACGATTGCTAAGTTACTTGGGGTAAAAGAAAATCAAGAACAACAACACAACAGGATAGAAATGAAGAAAATCAAAGCGTGATGGTTTTGTACAGTTTGTGTGGAAACCTTACAGTAGCTGCGAGAAATGCAGGGGCATGTAACGGGCACGGAAGCCGGTTTAACATCTCCCGCCCAGCGCTGGCAATACCAAGGCAAGACGGACAGAGCTAAAAAGTGTTGCGAAACTTTATTTAACTCAATTTAAATAAAAGTTACAATTTAATATAAAATTATAAGCATTTGGAAGACACCGATGCAAGTCTGGAACACATCGAACAAAAAGCGGGCAAGGCAATGGCAAGCACATGTACTGTACTCATGTACTGTACCCGTAGCACGTGTCACACGGCTGAGGGGACAGAGGGTTGGGTTTCAAAATGTTCACCCCCCCCGACACGGTAACATATATCGGGTTTGCACTGTAGATATTAATTAATGGGCCATTGTCTGTCGCTCCATCAACAATTGTCCATTTCGCTAGTACTTCATGTCGAACTAAAGCTCTACAACGCCTCATCGAGTGGTCAAAGTTTAGACAAGATCTAGTGCGCCGTCCACGAACAATCGTCGAGGGAACGTGAAGGCTGGAAACTGAGGTCGGTTGCCTCACTTCTGCTAACGTATGGGCCAGTCTCGAAATTAAAACGGGCAATTTCCACCAGGTTGGAGAGGTTATGTTCTGGAGATAACAGTAAACATTGCCAAGTAGCCTTGATATGTGTGTACATTGAGCACGTTCGGCCGAATTGCGAAATTAAGTACCCACCAGAACTGGCAATAAAAAGAACCCCATTGCGTTGTGTCGCACTAGAACGATAAGATCTTTTTTCAACCGAACTATTGAAAAGGCACCAGTAGCTGATCTAAAAAAATGAGGGGTGGAGGTGTTCAACAGAGACTAGCGCGCGGGGCGGTAGCGTTCGTTTTTAATTGCGAAACGAGCAGAGAAAGATGTTGAAAACAGAAAACAGTGAAATTCAACGTGACGTAGTGGGCCATTATTAGAATTTGGCACATTAATTAGAAGGAAGGGCAATACAAAGCGATAATTAAATAAATCGTTCCTTTCCGCCACCCCGACATGGGCCCTCCACGTTTCCAAACCTGCTCACCTCCTTCGTCTTTACATCCACCAACACAAGAAGAATCCCTGAAGAACCACGGTCAATGCAAGTATTCTACAACCGAATGCTATTTAACAATTATCATCGTGGATTTACTCAATAATCTTTTAACAAAACCACGGCACAATCATCTGAAAAATAGTACTCACTCTTCTTCTATCTAGCTAGATCCACAGTAGTTCATCATCAGGTTGGTACTTAACTCAGAAACATACCCTATTGTATCAAGAGAAATTAAAAACTACATCACTATGACCAGGAACTGTACGGTTGGCGCGTTGAGCTGCTTCGAGAAGAACCATCCAATTAAGATAGAAACATACACTCTACCAGTGGGATGTGTCAAACTACCAGAATTTTCAGCAAAAAACACGAGGATCTCTATTCCTTCCTCACTATCCTCAGGAGAGCGGCGTTTTTGGTGAATAAAATAAGAATGGATATCATCTGGAACATCGAAAAAGACCTGGTGTGCTAATATTGACATTGTGTAAAAGATCAGAACGGCGACTTTGAAACATACAGATTTGCCCACTTTTCTATCGACATGTGTTAGTGAGACAATAATGAGCATTTACACCTCGTCTTAGAAGTAAAAAGGCGCCTTCAGAAGCATCGAGACTGCCACGCGAATAAAGTGGTCACCTGATTACCAGTGTTAGTGTCGTGAAAAGCTTGCAGCACGGATGCGTGTGAAGAAAAAACAAACCAACAGAAAAACGACAGAAAAAGAAAGCAATTGAAACGAAGCGTGTTGAAGGTACCTATTTCGAGGTGACTCAGGAAGTGTGGTGGAAGTTGATGAGAAAGCCTCGGGTCCTAGAATTGTCCGTGAGAACGGATGAAAAGAAGAAAAAAAAGCCAGTTGACTGGTCGGAAATGGTGTAAACAGGATCGGACAGGACAGATCGTAGGAAATGAGTCCGAGTGAAAGAATTATGTTTGAAAAGAGGTTGCTTTCCGTGGCAAAAAACAAACCCGTAAGGGTTATGGGGCTGAGAGAGAAGGTTAAAATGTGGGAGCTGTGAGGCGAAGCGGTATGCCGCGGTGATGAATGTTGGTTGCTCGAGTTGCGAGTTAAAGCGAAAGTCCGGCGGGTGCAGTAGCTTAGCTGACACGTGATGGCTCGTATTCGACATTGAATGGGCCCTGCAACCGAGTGATCGGTTCCAAGCTGCAGTAGCGCAAGAGGCACGTAACTGCTGTAGACCTGGCGAATACCGTCAGGTAATGTATC
>JAVCKV010259585.1:0-15207 GCA_032274145.1 Herpochondria borealis
CAGTTTGCTGGTAAATTTGAGGGCCGTTGCTGTTACTGATATAAGCTCGTATGAGAGGAAATGGAAGACATTCAAGAAGACCGATGTGGCTGACATTGTGGCTGTGGATCTATGCTATCAATGCTATAGTGTTTTGTCGGTGGATGAAAGAGCAAAACGGAAGAAGTCCAAGCGAGTTGCAATACTGTGGAAAGATGTATGGCCTGTGTACATGTGGAAGTTCTTGAGCCATCCAGGAATTCTAACTCGTCACGGATCAGACGCGCTGCATTGGATTCCTAGAAGCTGCCATCGCTTTTGGACAACGAGTCTGTGCAACGCTTTCCCCCTCATCTACGACCTTGGTAGGATTGAATTATATAACAAAAGCATTCCAGTACTTACTGATGTAACGATCGCGAAGACAGATTTTACCAACATACTGGATCGGAATCGACTAGGGGAACTCAAACAAGGTTGCGATCAATATCTTATCCCGCGTATACTGTGCCCATGGGGTTGCAGTGCATATTTGCACGATTGCGGGTCTGTGTCATATGACGCCATCACGAACAGATTCTTCCCATTCCTCGAATTCGCCGGATCAATTGCTACGTCCCTTCAGAAACGTTCTGTGGAGAGTGTTCGTCCTGACTTCCTGAGCACTAGCATCGATATGCACCTCTACAATCCGGATTGGAGTGTACATCCAAGTATTGAATTTACTACATCGGAAGGGCCTGTTTATTTAACCTGTGATACCCACAAGGGAGGAACAACCGACGAATACTTCCACCTTCCCAAGACAGGAAGCTGCTTACCGTCTGCCTATTCCGACGTTCTTAGCCATGCCGTGTTGACTGCGAAGACGTTGCACAGAACGAAAGCGTTTCATTACTCCACCATGTATCAAATGAACAAGTGTGTTGGAACTTACAGTGGAATTGAATGTTCGCATGTATCGGAGAACCGAAAGTTCGACTTCATATCTCATATCACTGATGTAAACGAAGCCCGATCTTTCGCTGGTCGCATGGATATACGTGGGCTTGTGACTCGACTTGAGGATCAACGTGTTATACCAGCCGAACTTGCATCCAGCTACGCTGAAAGAGCAGACGATTTGTTTTCTGATAAGCAATCCCTTACTAACCTAAGGAGCGGTGCTACAATGATAACGCTGAATGATGCAATGAACTTGCAAGGCATGTTGTCGAGTCATCCTTTGATGCAGGTTACGATTGATTGTGATTCATCTGGAGTCCCTTTGTTGCTTTCCAGCCAAGAGCAGCGGACTATTAAACGTCACTGGCCTTCAAGTTTGATACACATACATCCCAACGATGATTGGGGTGCGAAAATCAAACCTATCCCAGCGATGGCCACTCGGAACGGGTATGACTATCGACTTTTGTGGAATCTCAGCCATGCATTGCTATGTGTGCCCTCTTTATGGGAACAAGCTACTAGTTCTGTCTCGAGAACAAGCCAATGGCATGGTTTTGTCTTGTCCTATCTATCGAAGAAGGTGCTGGGTCAATCAGTAAAGGACGGTCAATTCAAGGGGGATCCGTTCGATGTGCCCGCCACCGACGACCGCAACAAGCCATCTGGTCTTGCTGCCATGCTTGGTAGGTATTGTGCTGACAAGGCATCTCCAAACTACAGGGCAGATGCATTTGCCCCTTCTGATATGAAGATATTGTTCCAAGAGGAGATACAGCGTGGCGTTTTGTCGGTGGTTAGTATCGATGCAATCCAGGGTGACATTGAACTTCGATCTGCATTTGAAGCACTTAAGGACCGGTGCGAAACCATTCTTATCCACGGAGAAACAGGGGAATCTCAGAACAGTCGTATGCTGCCTTGCGACATTGAAGTAGGCGCCAGTGTGTATGAGCTGAGATTCTTATCGTCCAGTTCCACAACACCGAAGACCAAATCGAGTGGCTATTCATGGAAAGCTTCTGTTTGGAAGCGACACGGTTGCGGCGTGTTTAAAAGGTGGTGGTCGACAACCAGAAGTCCTAGCGTTGAACCTTTGAGGCAACCCGATCTGAGTTTATTTCCGTGGCATAATCTTGATGTGGCGATATATGTTAGGAAGAGAAGTGTATCTCTTGAGAAATACAGACGCGAATATCTGCGCTATATGGGCGGTCAGTCAAGAGTGGGCTGCCAGCAACATGACGTGCCTCTTATCATAACCCCTGCGAAGAAGTCCAGTAGTGCAAGACTATGTTGTCGATCTACTGGCACATCCGATATGTGCACGGAAACCGAAGAATATCATTGCCCTATTCCTGGATGCATCAGTCGAATTTGTCGCTCTTGTTTCAAATGTCTTCCAGAGGACTTAATGACAATGCTCTCTCCAGACATGGTGTCTGCAGAGGATGAAACGATTGCTACCGCTGGTTCCACAGACGACGATGAATGCGATGAAGACTGCCAATCGGATGACGACTCACTTCCGGATATTATTGTCGAAACCGTCTTACCCATAGATATAGATGACGAAATGGATGTCGAAGCTAGTAGTCCAGCTGAACGGGAGTACTGCTTTGATTATGGCAACTTACAGACCGGGGCAGATGAACCTGGATTCGGAACTGGCGAGTTCGCACCGGAAGTCTCCTGTGAACACCCCGATGAACTTCTTCACGAACCTTTAATTCCAACCACGATTGAGAATGCTGAAGAGATTGAAATCGAAGGTGGCACTGGTATTATAGGTACAAGCGTACTTTTGAATAAGTGTGGCACAATGCTTGTCAGAAGGGACAATCAGCTACAGGCTTCCAGGCGGGAAAGGAATATGATTGAAAAGGTTGCTTCGAGAAAAGACTTAGGAACTGTGCCCTTGGTTTATCTTGAGGGCATTCTATTTCCTTCCATCTTTTGGTCCCTTTCGCATTCAGTTGATGGAGGCGTCTTGGGTTCCATGCCGACCTCTCTTTTTTGTCAGAATAAAACCCGTAAGCGCTTCGGTGTTGCTAGCATGGCAGATCATGCCAAGACAAGATTGAAATCAATTGGCAACACGGCTTCAACTGACCCTCGATATCTGACATTCTTGTTTGATAGCATAGCAAATGGAGCTATTGAAGGGCAGGACACTCGAGTAGTTCTTAGCAGGGGATTCGAGGAAAGCATGGGGCCTGCCGGCATGCGAATCAGGAATAAAGGAGATGATCTCTACTCTGACACCATAGACAACAGGCAGTGCGTTCACGATTTATGCGCATCTGAAAGGGACGATCCGGCAGATTTGTTTGTGACTCTCACTTGTAACCAGCGAGAGCACTTTGGCATCAGGAATGTCAAGCGATACATAGACGACGGCGAGGCGCTGGAGAATTACAAAGCCTACATGCTGAAAACATATCCAAACGAGTGTAAACTGTCCGGTTCAGCGGAAAGAGAAGTGCAGCGATCGCTACAGGAGGCATCGCGGACTTTAACTGTTCGAAACTGGATGGAGATTCGACTCATTCTGCTGCGATATATCCGAAAGAGCCCAGAGAAACCTTTAGGGGATGTCACGAAGCTATTTGTTAGAGACGAGTACCAAGGCGACGCTGGGAATCTATCGCATATGCATATGCTAGTCACATTGCGTCACAAGTACAGCACACCTGAAGGCAAGAGGGTCATAGAGGAATTAATCAGAGGATTTGTCGACGAGATTGTTGGCGTTGACGAGGTAGATAATCTGATTGCGGAGGGCCTCATTGACGATTGGGATGACTACGAGACAATGAAAACACAGGCCAAGGGATTCCTTGCTCATCATCATTCTGATAGATGCATGCGGCGCACTGGACCAAACAAGAATGATTTAGTGTGCCGCGTTCCGGACGCCCGAATTGTAAGCAAGGACATAACGCAGTTCTCCGAAACACTACTGCACGTTGATCACAGCGCCAAGTCTGTTGAAGTGATGGAACGGCTGGGGCTTTGCAAGCCACTTTCATCTACTGATGGTGAATTCGTTCCCGAAAGAGATTACCTCCAGGCCAAAAGAATCTACGCGCCAGTTAGACACGGCGAGGGAAACATAACACCCGTTGTTGGGCGCCTGTTTGCCGCAACTCGATCCACTATGAACGTGCAGATCTGCACCAGCAATGGAACCACTCGATACGTCGTCAAGTATTTGGTGAAAATTGACGAAAACAACTATGTTACCTTTGAGGTTGTGCAACAAGAAGAGAAATCTACTGTTAAAGCTGAAAAGACATTCCTCCATAACACAAAGATTACATCCTCTGCCATAAATGAAGCAAAGAAACTACGAGGGAGCCGTGATGGGAAGAAACAGAAGGGTCGGTCCGTTGCTTGTACCGAAATGATGCAGCTTATTCTAGGGTTTCCTCAGGTCCATTGCAGCATGGAGTTTGTCCGAGTGCCAACGCTACCGCTAGGAGAAAGACCAGGTCTGGAAAGAATGACCCCGCAGGAATGGTTTGATGCCAACATTGAAAGCAACGATAAAGATGCTTTCTCTGTTATGGTGCCATCTGTTCTTGCGCGCGAGAACTTATTCAAAGGCAGGAACAAATACAGACGTCACACACCTTCGCAAGTTCTTATGCTACAGGATCAGATGATGTCTAAAGTTACATTGGATAGAGTGTTCTTGTTTGGCATTCGTCCTCCAGAGCTACTCTTTATTGATAAGATGGAATGGTACTTCCAATTATTCGACAGGGACAGTCACAGAATTTACGACGAAGCCAATTCGCTTCAAGATATTCTGTGCATTCACATATCGAATTCACCCCTTGTAGACGGTCTGGGACATCAACTGCGACTGCGCACCAAAGGACTGGCATTGATGCGTGGAATAATGGAAAAGCACAGCAAACGAATGAAGACTCGATACCCCATGCACGCTAAGGTTACACAGCTCTTTCGCAAAATACTAAACCTCTGGGAGAATTCAGGGCGCACCATTAAGCAGGACGGATCAGCTGGGGAATGCCCGTTGCTTTCGAAGAATGCTGCACGCGAGTGGCATCTGTTGCAATCTACTTTCCTATTCTATTACAGCGACGAAGGGCCTCTTCCAATTGTGGTCTACTCCAACGTGAAACCATACAACGCCTCCAAGTTTGTTATCCATCTTTTATTGAGCTTAGGTCACTTCCAAACAGAACGGGATATGTGGATGCACGCCTCCATGAAAGACGCTTTCGTCCAAGCTGGTTTAATATCACCCGACATCCATGGGAATGTTGGAAGGGCTGAAGTTGATCGACTGTTGAAACTGTGGATTGAAGACCAACTTCGGTATTATCCAGTTGCCTCGAAGAAAATGGACGAATACATTGTGGCTGCTGACAACATCCTCTATTCGGTTTTGATTCACGACGCAATTCCTATTAACGAGCTCCCTCCAGTTATGTACACCTCTTTGGTTCGTGAAACGAACGCTTCTATTACAGAACACGTGACGCAATGCAAAGAAGTGTTAATTGATGCTACACTTAAAACTATGTCGTCAGCATACCTCAATCCAACAGCCATACTTCCATCAAAAGAGGATTTAATGAAAGCGACTAAATCCAATACAGTTCATTGGAATCACGTTCTTCCTCGGACATCGAAACAGTCTCAACGATCTTACGAGGAGCAATGCACAGTGCAATCAAAAACTGCAAGTCACATTGACTTGTACGCCCAGCCTGACACCTACACGAGCAAGAATTTATTGATTGCAGGGCCTCCAGGTGTTGGAAAAACCCACTGCCTTTCCCACGGTATCTTATACGCGCTATCGAAGGGGCTTGTGTCAATGACAACGGCAATGCTGGCAGACCGTGCATTCATGTTGGGGGGGCGTCATTTGCATAAGCTTTTCAAGCTTTCTGTCAGGGACAGAGGATCGCCCCACCGCCTAGCAGAACTTGCTATTATATCACTACAAAAGAATCCAGAGTTGCTTTCTTATTTAAGGCGCCTTGACGTTCTCTTTGTGGACGAATGTGGTCAGATAAGTGCAGAACTTCTTTCTATTCTTGATATCATATTACGGAAAGTGAGAGACTCTGCACTATTCATGGGAGGAGTTCTCGTTGTTGGCACAATAGACCAAGTCCAGCTGCGACCAATCAATGGCCTACCATTTCTGCTTTCTCCTTACATATTAACGACATTCTCTATCATTGTCCTCAAAGAATACGTCCGCTGCGCCGACTGCAAAGTGCTACAGGAAATGAACGAATTGGCCAGAGCATTCCCAGAAACAAACGAGGAGTGGGTGGGTTTCAGGAAACGCCTTAGGAGGCTAATAGCGAAGCACTGCACTTTCATTCCAGACTGGAATGATCCAGTGATAACGGATGGAGTCATGCGCATATTTCCAAAGCGAGAAGAAACTGCTACGGCAATCAGGAACTTCTTGGCCAGCAAGAAATTGACTATGGCCAGCGATGACAAGCCCTATGCTACAGTCAATTCTGAAGATACTATGGTCGCCATGGAGAGCCACGCAGAATGGAAGACAGCTTCTACGCAGGTGTCATCGTTTATGAACACCAAGATAAAAGAGCCGCCAACTCTGGACTTTTACAAAGGAGCCATATACCAATTCACTCATAATTGTCCAGGCAAATTCAACGCTACCCAGCTTGCGTTTTTGTTGAACATGCCTTCTCGGGAACAGTTGCTTAAGTACGACGATATTGAGGTGTATGTTGGTCCTGCTGGCACCAAGGCTATGGATTCTGAGTTGATGACCACTCACGCAATGCTTGTGGAACACGGATGGATCAAAACCAAAGTCGGCGTTGCTCCACCACGCTCTATTAATATGTGGAACCATGGTGTCAAGGCAAAGCGACGTCAGTACGGATTGAGACATCACGTTGCATCTACAATTCACTCAGCAATTGGTCACACAGTGCCTAAGATTGCAACAGAGCTTGGTCCGGGCAGCGGCCTGTGGGAAAAGGCAATGGTGGTTGTACTAATCTCTCGGGTTTCAAAGGCGTCTGACTTGATTTTTGTTGGGGACAAGAACCAGAATATCAACGCGCTGATGAAAGGCCTTGCTGTTCGGAATCAATATGACGATTATATGAACCATGTTGTGCACACGCTTTCATCAAACGCACTTAGACAACAATCACCGACCGTTCCCCTATACCAATCAAGACATCCATTCCGCCAAAAGGACCTTCAGATTCCATCTGATCGATCAGGCCTGGTATACCTAATCGTCAGCGTAAAGGAGCCATCTTCGTTTTACATTGGTATGACCCAAGATATGGGCAAGCGCATTAAACAACACAACTCGGGCATTGGCGCAAGGGAATCAAGTGACCCTTCCAAACGACCTTGGGGTTTGCTTGCTTACGTGACTGGTTTCTCCTTCGATAGAGGTAAGATGAGACAATTCGAATTGCGCTGGCAGAACCTAATCCAACATCTGCGCCCGTCTAATGCCCATGTAGCAGCTGATTTGGCTCAGAGGGTTATAACGAGAAATTACGATGACGATGAACTCCAGTTGGTTTTGGCTGGAGAGCAACACTAGTTTTTGAATTCTTTTTGATAATCTTCTTAAACAATTACTACCTCCACGTTTCTCCACCTTGTTCCTCCTCTGTCTGATAGCTACTCAGATCTGTTAAATATTTCGTTTCACCCTAATTGCACCAGCGCAATTATTACAATGGTTGGGTGCCCTCCAAGTACTCACCCTTCACAGTCACACAGGATACCGCAATGCGGATCCAACTGCTTATCACCTTCGCCTGTGATTCTTACAAGGCCCTTCCTTGCTCTAAGGACGTCGACGCTTCTTTGTCCCACCTTTCTTGGTGGGTTTCTTACCTGCGGATTGTTTCATAGGACGAATCTTCTCCAAGTCTTCGTAGTCCAAAGTGTTCTCGTAATGGGTGCGACGCTGTGACCAGGTTAGATACGTCTGGTAATCAGTCTCCAATTTGCTGACACGACCAGGCTTCGACTTTCTGTGGCTAGGATAGGCCTTCGTGATGTCGCTTGGAATTCCCAATGTCGTCAACAAGTCCCGATCCGCTGCATCTTGTTTACGTCGAATCTCAATACTGTTCACAGTATGTACGAGCAAAGCTTCCAATTTATCATCAGCGTCCATGATATATTCTTGTGGGATATCCAACTCCAACTGTAGATTCTCGTAACTCTCTGGCTGCTCGCCATCAGCGACAGTCTTCTTGATTTCGCCATCAAGTTTGATTGGAGCAGTGGCGTTTCCAAGCGCAGGACTGACGTTGTATACAGTCCGCCCAGGATGATTAGCGCTTCGGTTGTGTTGTTCGAATGCACTCACCATTGGAAAACCAGGGTAAGCCAATCCAGGAATTCCACTTGCCATTCCACCATGCATACCCTGTTGTTGATGTCCAAACATTCCGTTTGCAAAATGCACACGATGTTGATTGAGCAAGTTAATATTGTTGGAAGTCATTCCAGGAGGTTCCTGCTGGTGGTTACTAGTAGCCCCTTGAATTCCATTCGTTCCAGAACCACCATTGTTACCGTTGACTTGAGCAAGAATTTGATTGTTAACAGCTGTTCCAACATGCTGCTGATTTCCGTTGGTTCCAACTTGCTGCTGACCGCCATTAATATGTTGCTGCTGCTGCTGCTGCTGGTTTCCATTAATTCCAGACTGCTGCTGGATCCCATTCATACCCGACTGCTGCTGGTTTCCATTCATACCAGTCTGCTGCTGGATTCCATTCATTCCAGTCTGCTGCTGGATTCCATTCATTCCAGGCGTTCCAGTCTGCTGCTGGATTCCATTCATCTGCTGCTGGTTTCCAATCATTCCAGGCGTTCCAATCTGCTGCTGGTTGGTATTAGCGAGCTGCTGCTGGCTTCCGTTCATTCCAGGTGGTGGAAGCTGACTTTGCTGCTGCTGAATCAATACACCAGGGGGTTGTTGCTGTTGGTTGTGCATCATGTTGGGCGCTGCACCAATTTGCGGTTGCTGTTGAATTTGCTGTTGCGGAGCTTGCGTTGCGTATTGACCATGAGTGAAGGCTGTACCGGCTACAATGTTGTTGATGTTCGGCATTGTCTCTCCGCTAAACTTTTGACTGTTGCTTTTCCTTGCTTCTACGCTCGCTTGACCACGGCTGATATTGTTGTTGTTGTTAACACACCAAGTTGGAATCGGTGCTAGCGGGTTGTGACCTCTGGATTTTGATTTCTTCATTCTGATGATTCTACCTTAGGCGTTTATTCTAACGAGAGAAAATGAAAGCGTTTCATCTTACGGTTACATACAGATAAAGAAGGATAGATTCAATCGCTTCGACTCGACATAAGGATGCATCCCAATGGAAATGCCACCGAGAGCCAGCCATTGGAACGTGTTGTTATGTATCCAGTCCTCCCTATTTGAACGCCAGTCAATCCACGCTACAGTTCAAACCACAAACACGACCCTATGATATAATCGCCGGGCTCTCGTTCGTTGGTGTTTGCATAGACAGTCGGTTGTTTCCGTTTGGTTGTGCAGGCGTGCTCAATTGTCATGTGCATTGCAGCTCGCTATTGAATTATATGTCGTAACTAATCGTGCTCATTAATCGGCTAGACCAACCTACTCGACCGTGCGCGCGACAGCTACTATTTAACGTTACACCATGAGCACTCAGGAAGATGATATAGCAGAGGGCACCCAAAACAACGTGGAATTGGATGAGACAGGTACGACAGAAAACGAAACCAAGGAGAATACCACGCGGGACGATAGTCACTACGAAACAATGGCTGCAGCAGATCCACAGAAGAATGACACCGACAAGGAAAGCGACCAATTAGATGACCCAAACCAGCCCCCAATTCAATGGGTGCCACCGAATGCTAACAACAATGACGACACGGATTCGACAGCGACAACTCAACCCGCAGATACATTGGTTGCAAGAAAAAACAATGACACTAATCAAGAAAGGAAGGAGAGCAACGGCGACGACGATGGATCTTTTGATCCGGAAAACACCTTTACGGTCTTGGACAACTACGACGATGGATTCCTTGACCACAGCAAGATTATCACTATCAGCGAACTCGTTGCTAACAGAGAGGAACAGCAGACAGATAGACTATCTGTGGAGTTCTTTGCCAGGTCCGCCAAGAAGCAAAAGCGAGAATCCTCTTTCTTGTTTGCTATGATGCTACGAGTCAATGTACCCAGTGCAAAGAACACCAACGAGCAATCCTTTCCTGCTTTTAAAAAGAACCGGTTTGACAGGAAACCCAAGCCTACTGCGACTTACAAGAAAATGATCCTTCTAGCAGATCTCGCGGATCCAGCACAGCTCCCATTTGTGATCATGGAGGACAACAACGAGCAGCACAACAGACTCTTCAAACGAGATCTCTCACTTGAAAATGTCATCGTCGGTAATAGATGTGCTATCTTAACGCCAAAACTCGACGGAGCCCAGCTGAAGAACGGTGCTTGGGTTGTCACAACCAATAGGCCTATTGAGTTTTTGGGTGGTCCACGCGTTCCAACTAGACCACTGAGAAGCGAGCGAATTGGTCATGAGATTCGTTACTTCATCCTAAAGCACAAGAACCTAATGATACTACCAGACGACGTTGTAGATCCGCTCAAGACAAAGTGCAACTTCCACACGTGCGACAGGCAAAACTCGGCTACTCTCGGGAACACAGCATGCGGTTGCTGGGTCCAGAACAGACGGAGCGACAATGGTCCAAGGAATACAGTTTTGATGTTTCCTTTCTATTTCGAAGACAGCAATGGTAAGATACAAAAAGTAAACGACTTCACCTCTCTGCGAACATCCAAGTTGTTCTTCGAGGGCAAAAACATACTAGCGGATACAGACACACTCCAGAAGAATGTAGTCTATGAGTACATGCAGCAACAGTGGCGTAAGACAATTAACTACGTTAATGCCAACGGTGGATGGACTATCATTGGGTGGTATATTCGCGCTAAGATCGACGAAGAAGACAAGGAAGACAACGACGAGGATTTGTACCGAACTACAGTCAAGATAAACGTCGCTTACCTCTACCCAACCAAAACAAAAGCAGTCCACATTCCAACCCGTAAGACAATGCAGCAGGCAGAGATGCAAAGGCTGTCCCGCAACGACTATGACGACTCTGAAGAAGAATCCGGCGTCGACGTTTAGCTCTCAATTACCTGGCTCGTTTTTGGGGTCCCCCGAAGGGGGCAAAACGAGACAGGCCGTGATTAGTATGTAGTATTGTATGTCTCCTGCGCCACCCCCAATTAAATCGATCTCCTGTGTCACCACTAGGTCTAAAATCATTTAACGTATTGCACCCTTTTGAATATACACTAGTAACGAAATGTTGGCAAAGGTTACTTCACCTGTAATATTAGTAGGTCCACGACAGTACTCAGATACAGTTGGCAGGACAACATAATTAGGTATACGAATAAGACGGTACGTAGCGACAATGAAGGCCAGTTAAACTAACAGCCACCAATAACGTACAATGTACACCGCTATTTAAAGGTCACGATCCTTCAGCCACGATGCTACGCCATACTCAGTAGTGTACTCAACATTCAAACAGTAGTTCATTGAATACGTTGTAAGGAATAAAAATTTCAGATATTAAGTTCCGGCAGTTAAGTGTCACACATGTTAAATATTATACCGCATTTAGTACTACCTCCAACATATTTGATTAAGTAACATAACATACATAACACTTCAATACCACACCACTGGGATCCATACAATGTAGATGCATATTCAAGCCACCTGCGCTTCATTCAACATAAGCACAGACACACCAGCCCTTCTGTGGGCGATCTTGTGGTGATTTCTGTTCAACCGACGTTCGTAGTACCATCCGTCTTGATTCAGAAACTGAACAGGATAAGCTTTGTCAGTAGATAACAGCCACGAGAAATAATGTTGCTTTGACCGGGTGAACAACTCCAATTCGTAATACTGCCTTCGTGCTGTTTGGAGGTGACTGATTCTTTTGGCAATGCGAAATATTTCGTCTGTGTCGACATTATCAACATCAACCATTTCTTGCAAAGTTTCTAGCTCAACAAATCCAAGCTCCACAAGATGACTGTACTTATTACGTTCGACCTGCGCTTTCCAGTATGACAACACCATATATTCGATATGGAGCTTGTAAAATGTGTTAAACTCTTTGAAGAAATGAAGATTGAACACAGGTTTCGCGCCAAAGTGACCAACAGGGGTAGGCGACTTCAACTCCGACACACCGTTGAGAGCCACAGATACAACACCTCTCATGTCACTCTTGCAGGAAACGCAATAGTTCAACCGGCCAAAGGAGAAATCAGATTCGACCATACTCCCCTTGGCTCCAAAATACACGAAGACACAATCTTCGCAGACTGAATGCCTGCCGCAATCCAAACCAAACATCATTCTTCGCTCGCCTGAAATACCATTGAGATGGTTGCAATTGTAGCACTTCTTCCTTTGAAGTCTACTGTCTTTGTCGATGGGATCAACGACCATCCAACCGCCTTTGTTCCTAAACAGTTTCACTTTCAGGATTTGACGTCTGGCCTCTCCTTTCTTCCTGTGGTAATGGAGAGCCACCACTGCGACATCCCCACCAACATCAACGCCAAAGCCTTCGTATAATTCATTGCTATATTCAGGTGATTCCCAATCCCTCTCACCACATGTTATGTCGATGGGCATGTAATTCAATCGTCTCAAAAAAAAGAAGGCGATACGACTTGCAGCGGTGAACGGCGATTCAAATTTCAGCTCAAGAATACTGCACCATTTCATTTCAGGATCCAAACCACCAAGTAGAAAGCAATCGCACTTAGGCGAGTTAATAACAGTGCCTGAGAAATCACTGTCGGAATAATCATACTCCACTTTCCAGACACCGTGACCCCCTGACTCGAGATGTAACTCGCACTTGTACACCTGTGAAATAGGCCTCGAGTCCGCTAGAGTAATAGGAGTACTATTACAAGGATTGCATAGTTTTCCGCACGCCCCATACATAAACGCCACAGCAAATTGATTGACTTTTTTGCTGCTGACTTGACACCCGATCCCGGGAAGCTTGCATTCCCTCAGGCATTCCCAAGGGAATTCCCTAGGAATACACGACGACTCGATATCACAGTGAAAATAAAGATTGTTCATCATACTTCTTGCGTGGATCTATGTACTTGTGTGCCTGTCACGTATAGAATTAGCTCGTCAATTACAAATCGCTCAGCTGAAATCATCCAAACGGCTATGATTCGCCACTCGATTTCGTTCCAAACGACAATCCTGCGCTGGCGACAAGATCCAGCCTGCAACTCTAACATTTATAGCCACAGCGCATGCCCCAACCTATACGAGCATACAACAACTGCATCACCACCAGGCGGAACGGACAAGCCAAGCCACAAGGACGTTTACCCTGCCGACTCACACACATAGTTCGCCAACAATGTAAGCTAGATATCGCTCAAATTATCGATTCGTCGTAACTGAAACTGCTACTTCTCTATCAACCTATCCAGACACAAAATCCACCAAAACAATGGCTACAGTTCAAGAACGCACTAAATGTGTTATTACGGACGAGGAATGGGATTATATGCATGCATTATCCATTCAGATTGAACTAGAAGAGGAACGTCTGTTGCGAGACAAAACAGCAAGACAACACACTTTACAAAAGTTGGGAGCATTAGAAATACCATATGAAATGCCACCCACAGATTTAGAGGACGAAGGTATTAATGATATCATAAACGAGTTAGAACTCAACACTTGCAGCCTCGCCCATGCCCCAGACGATACCATCTACCCAAACAGCAATACAAATACGCCAAATAATTATGTCTCCAACGATACCCAGGCAATCATAGACATCATCAATCAGGCAGCTGGAAGTGTGCGCCCATACAAAGTAAAGGAGACAATTGTTTACAATGGCAACAACAAAACTATCTCCACGACGTACCAGTATATTTCATCACCTACCCGTGACACCAAACCAACACATGTATATAATTCAACCCAAGATGCAGGCCCACCAGCACCACCGGAAATCTTACCTGGGCCACCACTTGCACCACCATTGTGCGCTGCACTTGCACCACCATTGTATGCGAAACCAATGTCGGCACACATGCAATCAACAGAATTGACCCCAAAGAAAACAAAACGAGCTAAGATTGTTTCCCCCGGCAATTGGAAGCAAAAGACACTCTTAGACACTTATAAAACAGTGTCAAAGAATCATGGCACTATTACAACAAGCAGCGGCAGCAAGCGCCCTAGATCCGCACTCCGAAAACCAACAAGCAGAAATCCATTCGCTTTCTCTGGCCAAAGGTCAGTGCAATTCCACCACCAATTGGAAGAGGAGTTCCAACACGCACAGGCCCTGGTTGAGCAAGATACACACTTCCACCAGGCCTGGGAAATAGAACAAGCTTCAACCCAAATGGACTCTGACGAGCAATCCAAACCACAAGCCATTTAACGGTCATGCATTTCACACAGTGATTCTATTCTCAATCTCTTATCACTTGGTGCAATCACATCAACTAATTCGTTATCAAATTCAATGTCGCAGCCTGCATGTCCAACATAACAACACCAATATCAGTACAGTAAATCAATAGTGACATCAAATCGTATTCGTCAAGCAGAATATACCCTAATTGAATTAATCCTCAGTTGAATTAATGACCTATGCAATTAGAACAGCACGATTCAGATTACCATTGAATTTACACACACAATCGATATAACATTAGCAATAAATTCACAGTCTCAATTCTTTAGTACCACTAGGACATCCCAATCCACATGTATCCCGCACGCACGCACCTCCACCGCTCCCCCATAACCACACTAGCCAATTACGGCCCACTCGTAAAGGGCATACGCCATGGTGGATTAATTGTTATGATTAGAGTGGTGTGATTAGCTACAGGTTGTAGTAAGAGGTAACTGGCATTAACCCAGTCCCTAATGACTGATGGAACCCAGACCCTAATGACTCTTCTAACAGCCCCCGGGATCTGCGGTGACAAGTGTTGCTCCTTCAAAGTCATCTCGTGGGCTCATTATAGCTCCACGCAATGCCTTAAAATGGGCTTTGTCTTTCATCTCTTTTGTGAACATATCAGATGGATTGAGTGGGCCTGGTATGTGGCCAAGTGTGATCTCCTTGTGCATGACTCCTTCACGAATG
>JAVCKV010259696.1:0-15199 GCA_032274145.1 Herpochondria borealis
AAAAGAGGCGGAAAAAACAGAAGAGAACTAGGAAGGAAGAGTCATTCGCGCAGTATCTGCGCGATGGAGCAAGAATCCGCACTCAGACGAAAAGTTCTGCAAAAGACCAAACCACTGGTCCTGTCCCCATCTCCCGCCGGTCGCACATCCTCTGCATGATAGGACGGTGAGGGGCTATAAAAACTTCTTTCGAAAGGCGCTCGCGATATAATTCTGCACAGAAGCGGAAGATGAGGGCGAGTGCCAAAGAATCGCGAGCATTATGGGCAGGTGGGATGGAACGGAGTGGAAAATTATGAGAACGGCTGGGGTGCGAGGTATGAGAAGGAGAGAGATAATCACGTTTAAGTGGACCGCAAGGATTCGTGGCCAAATCAAACTTTTACTTGCCAACTGCTGCCCGTCACGTATGTGAACATCGACCGCGCCGTGAAATTAGATTGGACTCGCTTCCAGCAAACTTCTTCCCCAATCTCCTATGCTTCTCTTTATTATCCCCATCTCTGGCCACATATGCACACGTCATTCTAACAATCCGCTACCGCTTCCTTCTTTCCCCAAAGCCGACTCTAGCCCCACCTATCTCCATTTGCGTAAATCGCGCAGCCCTCCTGCGTTACACGGCGCGCGCCGCCACAATCAAAGCGTACGTGTACGAATACCGGTCGAGAAATTCGTGCAGTTATGCTGCGCGAAGTCTCGTACCACTCCCAAAACAACCAAGACTCAGCGATGAGTAAGGAGTCGCGCAGCCCGGCTGCGCAACGTGACGCCCTCAGCCGCCGCCCAGCATGCGCGCTCGAAAAGCCCCAGGTTGCGTTAGTCACGCAGTTACTGCGCGACATCAAGACACCCACCACCAGTTCGCTCAAACGCACGAGCGCGCCTCCCTAGAAAAATATTTTATAAAGACGCGCAGCCTCCCCTGCTCGAAGCAACTGTTAGTTATTCCGCAATTCGGAACCAAACCTGGCGCCCAGAGCGACACACGGAAATTCCTAACCGCGCCACTCACCTCGAGCCCACATTTACAGTCGAGGAATTCGCACAGCTAGACTGCACGACAATACAAAGATAAACACAACCACAGCGCTGTAAATACAAGGTGTTGAGTAATTCGCGCTGCGTTCTGCGTGACTTGACGAGAATGATGAATGAAGGACCCTTGTGGCTGGTTTTGATACTGCTTCAACCGACATGGTTGAGCAATTCGCGTAGTTCTTGCGGGACTTGATGTGTCCATTCGCCAAGAGGAATAGTAAGTCGCCCAACCTTTCTGCGCAACATGATACTCATGACTTTGATGTTTTGGATGAAGATGTTGATTATTCCCCCTATATATTGACGATTTCGATAACGGTTGAGAAAGCGCGCTGTTTCTGCGCTATGAGATGCTTCATAAAACCAATGATTGGTTTATTCGCAGAGCAAGGTGCGCGAAACGATGATGCAAATTGTTAAGCTAGTCGCGCAGCAAGGTGCGCGACAAGAGGACAGAAATCCGAGAGACGGCGAGCCATGCAACCGTTTGATATGCAGAAGCCACGAGGGAAGAGAGATTTATATGGAAGGCTGGCCGGATGCGGCCAGAGCCCCGCAGTACTTACGGTTTACTTTTGCCTACTGCTCCCTGATTAGTCCGATCCGCGTATTTTTACTTCCCCGCATACGCTCACAGCTAACACCGCACCCAACACTACCAACCCATACCCATAATTGCTTGTGTCGCGATTCTGACGTCTGCGAAGTTCACCTCGGTCTCTACTATCATTATGGAGCTCATCACAACCCCGACGCTGCCCTTGAATATATCAATGAGAGCGGATGGGGGCGGTCTTACGAATGGTCCGCGCGGCTTGGTGCGAGGCCTATTTGGTGAAAAAGGTCAGCCAACTCTTCCATAAAATCAGAAGCCTCCTCGCTCGCCCGTCTAATGCAGCCCTGCTTCTAAATAACCGAATTTTTAGCGGAAGCTACCGCTCGCGATGGCGAGCCGTGACTCGCTCCTAGCCTTGTTTTTCGCGAAACCTCTGCTGTGACTGGTCCCGGTCTAGGCCACACATTCGGCTGGACATTTCCTGTAGGATCTACCGCACCGTCGAATGACGATTCCCTGCTTGACGGAGGGGATCTACCGGGATGAGAAGCGCGGGTAATTTCTGGGCAAAGTCACCAAGCGGAACACGCGCGCGCATAGTCTGTTATAAGACGCCTTTCACACCTTGTACGCCTTTGGGGAAGGCGGGCGTTCCACTAGCATCGGAGCCGTACAATTCCCCGCATTTTTCATACTGTCACCCCCCTCGGGTTCTTCTCCCTTCTCGGCTCCCGCGTTAGCCTCTGCCGATTTGATGGGTTGAGGTATTTCACTCAGTGGCTACGGGTCCCCATTCCCCGGAGAGTCAGGACAGGCTGCAACGCGTGGGTTCTGGGAGGCTACGGTATCCCAAATTCATCCGGTGGAGTGCTCGGATTTACAACGGCAATTGAAACCGCTGGAAACGCCCCGTACATGGACCCGAACGGCTCCGCCGCAGTCTAAACGGCAGATTTTTTTCCCATTTTTATCGGACCCAGACGGTCTGACCGTACTTTTCATCTTCGCCATTGGGGCGTTTTTCGTCGGTTTGGGCGCCACGCCACACAGAATCGGGGCCGCTTCACACTCGGCCCTCCTGCTGGTTGTTCCAAACTGCGAAGGCCTCGGAGCACTAGTTGGGCGGGACTGGACCGGTCTATAAGGACGCTACATCGGCAGACGTACAGAGATCTTGGGCCCGAATAATTTAAGGGCAGAGGCACGGACGAAGAACTCACTTTCTTGGTAGTAGTAACGACGGTGGGTGGCGAAGCAGCCACCGGGGTCGTTCTCGTTGTTGTCGTTTCCGTGACAGCAGCCACAGCAGCCGAACCACTGGTAGACCCTGACGCAGTGGCGAGCCGTGAACGCAGTCCTGTAACTTGGCCACCGCATGAGGCAAAAAAGGGCCTCCACTAAACAGTCGTTGGGTGCGGCGGCGGCGGCGGCGGAGACGGCGGCGGCAGCACCACGACTTGTCTAGAGACTCGAGGCGACTCGGGCAGATGCGACCCCATTTGACGAAGTATTTTAATGTACGATTGGATAGAGCTAAGGGAGTCGACGTACAGTTTCTCTACATGGAGATTTTCTAGCTGTATGTACCGTGTCGGCCCTGTGTCCCACCATTTCAGACTAAGGCGCGGCTGAAGGGATGAAACTTCCAATGCCTACAAAAATTCTACCGGGGCCATACCGACTAATTCCCATAGTTAGTAGTTGAAAGGCGCATTCAGTTCCTCTTTGCCGAGCTCATTCTCCATCCGCCGTACCAGTATATCTGGTAAGACATGGATTCGTCGATTGCACAACCGCTCCAGGACCCATCAATGGACCAGGATCCACTCCATCTTGTAATTCATGCATTGTGCTACTCTTTTCACGACACCCCGCTTCCCATCTGACAAACAGCCCCCGGGAAGGCTACCCAATTCTTGACGTACGGAGGAGAAGTAACTGAGAGACAAGACGGAACGGAGAGTCCCTCTAGAACACCATCCGCTCCTCAGCCAGAAGCGGAGAAGGACAGAAAGAGTCGAGCGGGATCCACATGTTTTGGACGTCACGACAGGGCCGAACAGTGTGGCCGGATAATATGCTGACGTTCCGAGTGGTCCGATAAAACAATTCGTAGTTCCTTCACGAAATGAAACGGCCGTAACCAGGAATGGCTAATACCCCGAAGCGATGACGACGACGCACCGAAGAGTCGTCTCATCCACGACCACTATCGTGGTAATCGGCTCATAGACCGCCGATCTGGCACTTGCGTACTATGCGGCGCCAGTCCGGAGGATGACCGACACAACATTTCATGGATTCGACCATGGCCGCCAAGAAGAAGGCTTTATCCAAGGAGGCGGTCCCTAGGGATGAAGGAAGGAATGTTTTGGCGGCTGGTGGAGAGGCCGATGAAGCGGGAGTGAAGACTATGGTTCCTTTCTATGGCCTCGCGAAGTCTGGTTACCACGAGGCGCTCTGCCTCCTTAGCTTACTCCGCGAATTCTCGCACCGTGAAGCCAACCCGAGCAGTTGACGGCCACCCGACCATAAGGCCATCTACTAGCGGCATGCGCGCGTCGGCCGCCCATACGCTTACATCGCTCACGTCTTCCATCACATACATTTCGGCGTTGTCCTTTCGGGTTCGAAGGATGATTCTGCAAGAAAATAGTGTACCAATGAAAGATTGAAGTGATTTTCCCATGATGAGTTGAAGTTAGATGGACGACGAGATGAAGTAATTGGAGGAAGGTTGGGTATATATAATGAGAGTTAATTGGGGGGACTTTACACCATCCACATTGGTTCACCTCCGCCGGGATGAAGAGCCGATACAGGCACCGCCGCCGTAACACCTATAACTCGATAGTGCAATCGAAGCACAGTGTTTGGCTGTATCATTGCGGCACCCGTGGAAAATTTACGCAGAATCTTCAAGTTGTATTTCTGGTGAATCACTACCGATTTGCTCGATCTATCTTCAAATAGGTAAATCCGTGTCCAACTTAAAAATTTGGAAATTTGCACAAAATTTTAGACTTTCCTCTCAACTGTTCCGAGATGGCCCAGACCTGAAACGGGGGCGGTGTAGCACCCCGAACAGAGGGGGCTGCATGTTGCAATTTTCGGGGTTTAAAAGGCATCTCGCCGAAATTCACCCCTATTACCGGGCACTGCCGCTCCCATTCCTGGCCCGATATTGAAGTGATGTATAGTATTCGCACACTGTACGAGGTTGTGCACCGGTTGTGCAATCTACCCATAATGTACGCTTGTCTACGTTTTTCTGGCCTGATGTCTCTGTATCTGCAGACCCGGGATGTGCGCCCCGGCCCTTCGGCCTCTGCTTGCATGCGATAAGAGTTCTAGGCATATTATCATCGCACTACGAATACCCTATGACTGCACGCGGGTGTGTGTGCCAGTTTTTGAGTGTGCAAGTTTGTACATTAATGATTTTTTATACGCGTGCGTATGACTGTGGGTTTTTGTGAGGACGTGAGAGTGTAAGAATATACACTACTGTGTGTGTACGACTTCAGTTTTTTTATGGCCGTGGTGAGCTGTGATGTGGGTTTATTTCCGCGTCGATTTGCACTCTCTGTAATTGTGCGTGTTTGTGCGATTTGAGCTATCCGGGACAAGGCCCCGGACAGTTTCATCTTTTGGACCGTCCAGACAATGCGAATCCCAAGGAAAGAGCTTGACTTCCATACCATTCATTGTTCCAGGTTACCCCTAGCTGGATATCCGCGCGACGAGGGACCTCGTCAGGTCAGGGGAGGGCTTAAAAATTGTATCTTATCATCCGAGCGACGGGCAAGTAAAGAGAAGCAAGCAAGTTACCGAAACCAAATTTTGAGCCAGCAAGCAGTCGTTTCCAGTAAATTTTCCCTTTTGTTGCTGTGTTTCCCCTCTTCCAGTTTTCTATTCCCTTCTTTCATTCCAAGCGGGTGGAAAGCCGCGCCGCGTGAATTCAAAGCGCGCACCACACGAAGCGCAGGCTAGCACTCAACCAAACTTTTACATCTCCTTCCCAGCCTGTTTCTCGCCTCCCATATACGTAATTCTACTATACCTATCCCTGTTTTGTAAGCGCGCTCTGAGATACTGGCGTGTACTACAGGTGATGCTCATCGGGAATAGGCACACGATGGTTCGGTTTTTTTGGGCACCCAATCCCATACTGGTCGATTCATGAACCTTTTAGGCCGATGGACGGCCAGTACTCTCGAGAGTATAAAGTGTTTTTTGGATTTAATCCAGCTCAGACTGGATTTAAGCGATCTATTGACCTTGCGGTCCGACGGAATAATCGGCTCCCACCGTTCGATTTTAAAAATCTCTGCTGTCGGCACTAATATTGAAATTCTCCGGGAGGAACTTCTCGTTTAACCGCGCTGTCTTTTTCTCGGCCCTCTTTGGACGCGATTCATCCCATTCATCTCAATATCACTAGTTTTCCGTCATCTGCTTCATCGCTGTCTTCATCCCATTTATGAGAGCTGAAACGATGAAAGTGGTTTGAAAGCCGCTCACCAGGCCTTTTATGATTGGGTACCAAGCACAGTCCACCTCAAAGCGAGCTTCATATCCTGCCAGTTTTGGTGCGGTTGTTCCTTTTGCACCACCGAAAGTGAAGTACGAGGGACGTCTGGGTCTGGAAAACGAATCCATATTCTATTTGGGGGGAATAAGTAGCAAGTTTCTTTGGCCTTCTTCGTTCTTCTTTTCGAAATCTTGACCTGCAGTGTTATTCTCGTCTTAGTTCACTTAATTTTTACGCACAGTATTCTGCGCTGTTGCACTCTTCATTTTTCGGGCCGGGTCTGTTACTACATCTGACTTGTTCTCCGTTTTTTCCAATTGTTACTTCCTCCTATTCATGTCGGACTTCTTTCTCTTATCACTATTTTCCTGAAAAGAATTGTTATTCTTGGAGCGGCGCAGGGATGGCAATCCTTGCCGGAGCGCGGTTTCATGCGTATTTGTCCAATAATTTCTTTTAAGTCGGGAGACCAGTGCAGTGCGAGTCTTTACCTGGGAATACGCGTACAAAAAAGGAAGAGGTATGGTATAACTACGTATATTGGAAGCGAGAAGCAGGCTGGGGAGGAGCTTTACACGTGCGATTGAGCGCTATCCTTCGCTTCGCGTGGTGCGCGCTTCGACTTCGTGCGGCGCGGCTGATCACTTGGTTAGAAGGTAACAAGGGAAATGACGCTTTAAGATGATAAAAACACAAAAACCATGAAAAACTATACTATTCATGACTTCTGCTAGCTCAAAACTTGGTGTCGGTAACTTGCTTGCTTCTCTACCTACCCTTCGTTCTTGTTAGTGACTTTTTAAGTACTCCCCAGCCTGATTACATTAGGGTTCGGGCGTGGATACAGCCAGGGATAAATCTGCGAAACACTACTTTTGGACACATGCTGGCGCGCAGGGGCGCGCACCGTGCGGCCGTCTTTCCGTATTTCAAAATTGAGAGCCTTTCCCTGATATCGCGCCTCTCACAGACACATACACAGCGTCCAGGGATACATGGTCATTTACCCATATCACAGCACATTCCAGCCATATATACACTGCAGTCGCACACACACACCCAACGCACCACAGTAGTGTACACCTTGGTGTTCATACGCTACCACAGCGTGTCACAGGTCCGCAAAGTTTAACCTCAAATACAGTTCCCAGGTTTACTGTACGCGACCCGGTGCGGTACACCCACCTTGTCCATCGCCGTTGTGTGTATGCACTGTGTACCGATAGGGGTTCTTTAATGCACGCGTGCAAAGCTACAGTTGGACACTGTAAATGGCAGATTGGTTTTATGGTCAATCGTCACGGTGGTAACCAAATTTGGCGTTGTATGCGGTGGTTGCAGGAGATCGAGCCGACCTGTGTCATGCAAGCCTCCTTTCAGGGGTGCTAAAATTCCTGCGATCTCTACGATCTTCTAGGCAAATTTCGTTTGAGACAGTAACTTCCCAGCAGGAATGCGCTAACACTTCATCCCGATGAAAAGCGCATAGTTGTCTAAGTCCGTCGCTTTAAACCGGCTTGACAGACGCATCTTCACACCCTCAACAACCCCGAGGTCACCGGAAAGCAATTATTTCTTCGACATGAAACATTGGGTAGACTGGCGAGCCGTTGCTTGTGATGATAAAGAGGGAGTCTTTTGTCTTCGAGCGAAGAAATACTAATCTTTCCAGACTTATACCCAACAACTCATACCAGAGTTTCGGTGCTTGATGAAGTCCGCAGAGTGACTTATGCTGCTTAAAAACACCTCCAAAGCCTGTAGTGACCATAGGGACAGTCGGTAACTGGAGCCAGGAGCCAGACTTCACCAGCCTTACCCAACTCTTCGTAAATAAACCCACCCTTGATATCCAAAATGTCAGTACACCAGCCCTTCGAAGTCGCGACGGAAAGTAGAATCCGCACAGTACCAATGCAGGCGACCGGCGCGTAGAGTTCGCCGTACTCTAATTGGTTTGATTATGTTTTTAGACGAGCAGCGAAATGTGCCTTAAAGCGTCCTGGCCCGCCGTTCTATTCGCGCTTCAGTTCATAGTATCCCTGATGGGATAATCCTGGTGCCCGATGGGATATCCTTGACGTCTGTACAAGTTTTAAGCTCGATGAGAGCTTTGAATTCTTCCTTGATGGCTTGAATCCAATGCTTCCTCTTGGTGGGCTGCATCGTGACTGATAGTCTTGGTTCATCTTCAGTCCAAATAGCCACAGGGACAGCAGAGAAGGTGTGCTTCATTCTTGGCAGTTTACTAAGTCCTCGAGATCTTGCGCTGACAGGTACTCTTAGTACCTTCTTCGCCCTCACCGAAATTTTTGTCTTCATATTCCTCGTCGGTGACCGTCGCCATCATCTTACTCCTCATTCTCCTTATTTCCACTCATCTGATCAATCTCGTCATCAGTCTCACCGAATGTGCTTGCTTGCGATTGAAGTTAGGTGCGGGGATCTGGTGCAGAACCTTCTGGACTATTTTCGCGGTTTTCATAATCTTCTTCACAGTCTGAGTCGTTGTTCGACGGTCTATAGGCTCCAATAGACGAACCACTTGTGTGTAATAGACTTTCATAATCATCCGTCCTGGAAGATTGCTCTTTTCCGGTGTTTTCGTCCCTCGGACGGATCCGCCCTGTCCCTGGGAACGCGTCTTCAAATTCACGTACATGCTTGGTTCTTTCCATTCCGTCTGTTGACAAGACTTTATAGACATATTCCCCCGTGTGGCCAATTTACACATCTTCTTGAAGGCGGGCCTTGAAATTTGGAAGTCTTTCAGTCACCGGGTGGAACTGCATGCGGTATCCAAACGTAGTGACGTGCAGTAGGTTCGGGCATTTTTATTCCACGGCCATTTCATTCGGCGTCCGTTTTTTTCCTGCTTTACTGAAGCATTTTCTTGCATTCCGCTACATGCTTGACAGAAAAGTCCTATTAGGTCATCGGTAGCTTTTCTTTGTATAGGGCAACATTCATAAGTAATCCGACATGTCTTTCACATAGTCCGCTTGATTTTGGATTGTAGGAAGTAGATACATCCAGTTCCACACTTTGCGCCTCTATAGTTAGCTTTTCATGGTTGATCTCTGTGTCTCCATAGCTATAGAAACTGCGAATACGAACTGACTGACAAGTCTGACGTTCGAACCACTTAACGAACCTGAGGACCTTCTCAGAGGCCTCTCTCTCGTCTATCATTGGTTCAGCTTGTAATAGTCGCCAGTACTCTTCGACAATGACTACAAAGTACCGAGCACCGCTGCGCTATTGGTCTATTATCATCCCCTTCACATAAGCTTGGAGATGTCCAAAGGTCATTTTCCTTGGTCAGACTGCCGGGGAACGACTTCCGAAACTTTTTCTTGACAAATATTTCCGGAACCCACCATCATGGTTTCCGGTCTCGAAGTTTTTGCCTATACGAGCCATGGACACAAGCTGCTGTCCCTTACTCTTTCGGCTTTTAGACTTATAGTTTTGAATCTTTGAGGCGGTACAAATATCGTAAATAATGTTTTCCGAAGGCCTTAAAATCCTTTCTTAAAGTTTTTCAGCCTATTTCGCGTATTTCCCGGGTTTATACAGCACCTTACAGCATTGTGTTTGAGTTGACTGAAAAAGCCGAAAGGACATTTTCCCTTCGCACTCGACTCTACAGACTAGTCGAGCTTCTTCATTCCGCGCTACTTGTATATGAGACGTTCGGCCACACTCTCCCACTTGATTTTTTCATCCATAAACTTCTTAATAGCCGCGAAGACGGGCCCCATCCAATTGTAGCGTAATGCGCTTTCTCAACAGATGTCTTCAAGTCATTTTCAATATATGACTGTATGGCAAGCTTAAGTGCATGATCCTACACTGTCTGACTACCAGACACTGTGCTCCAGATTGTCTGTCTATCAACCGACTACTGACACCCACACACACTGTAGGTATATCCGAAGGTGTTCGTCATCGTTGTAATTGAACGGCCTGACCCCTGCTCCAAGTAGTACAAAAAGTCTGAATAGTCTCGCGTCTAGTAAAAGTCCGGGCCATCGATCATCGAATCCACTGATCACCATCACACCCTTGACCTGTTGGTCGTCTTTTCACCCCGCAATCCCCTGGTTTTCTATACCAATGTACTTCAATTGAAGCGAGGATAATACCGACCTGAAGACTCTTATCCATTCTGGCCTTCTTTTCCCAAAGTTTCTCGGGGATAAAAGCCATTTGGTCTATGCGCTTCGTAATTCCGGCACGTGCCCCTTGAATTCTTTAAGTCCTGAGTACTTCCAAGCAGTCGGAGCCATGGAACATTAAATTAATACCACGGCTATTTTGCATATCAATGGTACTTTTTTTTATTGAACTAACCGTCTTGAGAGACTCTTTGAACATTTTAGGCTTCTTCAGAAAGTACCTCAACAATATTTTCGTGTTTTTACTGCTATGAAGCTTAGTATGTCATACAATACAAATGATTTGGATAAATTTTATTGATACAGCATATATGTTTATGATATATAAAAAACACTTTCGAAAAATTTTAATGATTTGAGTAACATTATTAATATTGCCACTTGATACATTCGGTGAGAATAAATGTGATCTCCTCAAGTAATGGTAAGACTTGAAGGAGCCGTAGCTGAGAATTTTGATTCACTTGGTGAGAGGGATCCTGCTATATGTTACGCATTATTCCGTTGGCCCTTCCATGCCTGAAACAGATGCGCTGGTGTTCTTCTGGCAAATGAACGGTTTGCGAGCAGATACATTTACACCCGTAACCACTTGGACATTGAATTAAATATTTCCTTGGCCGTTGCCCATAAATTTTCGGAATCTTGACAACACCCGTGCTTTTAGCACATATCGCTTCCGGTGTATCATCCTGGACGGGTTACAATGTCTCGGCAATTTAACAGGGACGGAACGCAGCAGCTTGGGTGGCCTGTAGTCTGTAGTAAAGGAAGGGTTGTGGAAAAGTCTTGTGAGATCTATGATCTGCAAGATCTAGTAGATCACATATCTCAACGGACCATCCCGATACCCTGTTTTTGTTAGAACTGCTGTACTAAGGAAAGGATGTGATGACGTTCAACCTCATTTTTAATGTGAACCAGGGTGGCAACAAGTTGTCGCCACCCTGGTTCGCTTTTAAAATTTGATGACACATTTGAAAATAATTTGATTACATATTGTCTTGAATGTAAGGGCATGTCCAACGGTGAACGGGGAAACCTGGAGCTTTTTTTTCAACAAAGAATCATTGGTATTTTTGCATGGATGTTCAAGGTATGTTGAACTTACAACTGTATTTATTATTAAAATTGTGTCGGGTTACATGCAATTCTGGTTTTATGCACTGGGGGACAGGCGGGAAGTTGGACCCGTCCAAAGAGTATGAGCATTTCATGTCAGCTGACGAAGGCGCACTGTATGCGACTGCGAGAAGGGGGACGTGCTGCGGGTAATGGTCGGAGCTCAATTTCCCCCAATAGTCGCCGAAATTGAAGAGGCAGATACACTGCAAGTCCAATTGACAAATGTGACCAATGATGCTGGTTCAATTATCGAGTTCCAATCACGATTGGGAAGGGCTTTTTCATTGGTTAACAGAAAAGCTGAACATTAGATTATTAAATCGTGGTGCAGCGCAGAGAATCGAGCAGTATTTTAATTGGGCAGTTAAGACCGCTAATTTCGGATGAAAAACAATTGGTGCAGGATTTTTGAACTCTATCTGAATCTGGATTTTTCCCAAGTTGAACAGACTCGGGATGAGCACGAAAAATTAAGTTAAATACACTCAAAGTGCGTTCCGCAGGATAGTGTATTGTAAATCGCACGTGAAAATCTGTCATTGAACTCAATATTACTCGGATTGAGAGGAGTGTAGACACGCTCTAAGCAAGACGTACAGTATTGACATTAAACATTTTCAAAATAAATTGAGCATGCATTTTATTTTCCTTTTATTTAAAAAAGTAGCCCCCAATAGACAAAACCGAACGTCGTTTAGGTGACGTAATCGAATTGACCCCCCTTGGGCACGCTCTGCATTGTTGTGCAACAAAGCGACGACGCCGGCAACACGATCAACTTAAAAAGCACTTCTCGCCACGACACAAACTCGCACCAGGTCTGTAGAACCGTGTAACTGGCGTCTGCTACTGGGGCAGTACTACGCTCGTTCAATGGCAGGAATTGAAACCAAATTGAACGGGCTGAACGAAAGACTTTCGAACAGTCTTAACCATCTGCACCAGCTCGAGACCCGCTATCCACCAACAACCGCGGCCCATGTCGAAACGCAGGGTACCCTCGAGCACGTCACGCGCACACGCGACAACTTGCTGCATGTCCGAGATCGGGTTGAGCGATCCGTGTCAACGCAAGACGGCCCTTTACTTCAGAATGGATTGTCCAAGCTCAAAGCGTCTCTTTCGACGTTCGAGAACCGCCTACGCCCGTTCGTGGACGCGTCGAGCAACGCGCGCCATTCGCATGGAGGAATGAACGCGGACGACGCCGGCTCTCTCTCAATAATGAAGGGAAATGCGGACAGCTGCGAGGTCATCAGCGTGTACCTTCTGTGTGTGATCGTCGTCGTCGTCGTGCCGTGTCCCGCTCCGTCGTCGTCGTTGGACGCACATTCGGCGGAAGGGGGTACGGAGGATCGAGACGCGGGGAAAGAAGGCATCACTCTGAGCGTGCTCTTCCCACAGGATAGGCTTGCTCACTTCTTTGAGGCGGTGCGGAGCAGCTGCATGCATGATGATATGGTGCGGGAAAGGGCCGACTGTGTGATCGATGCGTTTGAGAATATGTCGCACGAGCTTTTCGCTCTCGATCACAACTGGAATCTTTACGATCTCCCGGTAAGCGAGAAGCTGCGTGTGGTCAGAGGAGCCTCACTATTAGCGAATACTCTCGCGCCGTTCGTGAATTATTTGCAGACGGTGCGGTCCTCATCATTCCATGACCGAGATGCGGGCATGAGCTCTTCTTCGACCAGCTCCAGTTCGATGAGTGGAATAATGCAGATGAACACAAACATGGTGGTATTCTCACAACTCCTCAGTTACACGAAATCAATCGAGGCTGTCCGAACAATCATAACGAAGGTGCGAAACGGCATCGACGGCATCGCTGCCGAGCTGCAGCAGGAACGCGCAGTCGACCCGCGGAACGCGATCGTGCCGAAACCATACGACGTGTTCGTGAGCCACGCTGGGCCAGACAAGCTGACAGTTGCGCAGCCTCTGCACGCTGCGCTGAAACGGGCCGGTCTTCACTCGTTCCTCGACCTCGAGGAGCTACACTGCTCAACGGCGAGCGCACCGGACGTGATGCTGCGCGCAATGGAGGAGGCAAAAGTGGGCATTTTTATTCTGTCGCCCGAGTTCGCCGTGCGGAGATGGCCGATGAAGGAGCTGCGTCGGTTTCTGCAGCGCAACAAAGAAGCGGACGTGGGCGCGAGGCCGGCGCTTGTACCTGTGTTCTTCCGGCTCGGAGTGAGGGATGCGCCGCTCGTCTACGAGGCGGATAGCGTGCATCGGGCCGCGATCGAGGCAGAGCAGTCGGGCTTCTTTGACAAGAGGAGACAGGCTGAATGCTCTACTGACGAGGCTAGGCGGGCTATGCAGGCCATTGTACGGTTCAGCGGGATAGAAAATATTCGCGTCGGGGGCGGGGAGGGGCTTTCTACTGCTGCGGTTGTGGAGAATTCTGTGCGCCAAGTCGAGGTGTTCATGCGGAGTAGAGAAAATAAGTAAATATATGTAACGCTGTGATGAGAGTGCCCAAAGGTAGGCTCGAGTTGGAGAGGCGAATCTTACCGGGCCATGATGCAGTGACTGTAGCTTTGTGAGAGCTGTACAAAATGCAAGGCCCTTGCATTCAAGAAGCGTTTCTTGAAGGTGTGAAGAGTGGCATACTTGTCAAGTATGCGAAACAGATCAATGGAATTGGAAGAACTCATGATGTCTTTGTTGAAGAGGCAGTCACTTCCGAGGTGCATAACATATCACACCGGCAAAGTTTGTTCGTACGTTTTTCAAGGCCGAGAAAAGAAAAGCGTATTCTGGATGCACATTTTGAGAACATGTGTTGCTGAGATTGCTGTGCGGGTCAGCTTTAGGGGGAGTTGGGGTCACGCAAACCCTATTCGCTAGACGTGGTACCCATCTACACGGATTTCAGAAGGGACTGCTTGTGCTCGAGTTTTCTACATGTTCTGGTATTTTGCTGATGAGGACAAATGCCGAATTAACTTCGTACATTTGTAGTCATGTTGTTGCACTTGAAGTTGTAGCCGAACCGTTGAGAGGGGTTGCCGAGGGGTTCGAAACAAGGAAAGTGTGAAGTTCAGCTCTTAATTCGGTCAGGCGCTGGTGCTGGTGCTGGTGCTGGTGCTAGATGTTGTTGTTGTTGTTGTTGTTGTTGTTGCTGTTGTTGTTGTTGTTATTGCTGGTGGTGGTGGTAGCCTCCATCATCATTACCAATAGCAAGAATAGCGGCGGCGTTGGTTAGGTGTTGGCGTTGCGGTTGTCGGTGCGAGGGATCGCCACAGAGAGAGAAAACGGGGGGAGAATTGACAACAAGAAATAAATGATACTCGTAGCTTCTGATGACAGATCGCTCGCTTCCGGTCCTCCTCCCTTCTCTCCGCGTCCTGCGGAGGTAGAACTAGTACTGTGCTGGATACCTGTGGCGCACAATCGGCACGTTACCTCGGAAAGTCACTGCACCGATTTTGGGGTATGCAACTCTCGCAAACTTGCTTCCTTTTTTTATAGTTCAGGTCGCGAAAGAAAAGTTTCTGGTGGCGTGTACAGCAAAGCGCACCATTTGACTCTATATCTACTTGTATCTTTACTATTTTTTAAGTAGCTAGTTAGTTAGTTACCTAGATATTCGATACCACAACCCATCCTCACATCAAAATCTACATCAAGAGATCCGTTATCTTTTAGGCATACTTATGTGTAAGAAGTTCTGCGAATGAAAATGATTCGTATATCAATACACATCACCACAAGTCAAAATGCCTTTTATTATGGTCCAACCTTGGGTTTATGCGA
>JAVCKV010259807.1:0-15198 GCA_032274145.1 Herpochondria borealis
GAGATCTCCCGTGTCGAGCCAAGTTGAGCCTTCCTCTCCGTCGAGTTCGTTCTGAAAGGTAGCTCTTGTTGCTTCATCCTTGCCGTGGTAGCCGCTGGCTGCCAATGGTGATAACACGAAGATTGATCCAACTTCTCCATCATCTTCAACAACAAGTGTCGTACCGGTACTGTCCTTTTTCGCAATCCGAATCTTGCAATAGGCGCTTTCGATTGGCCCACAGGACGCCAAGACACCATCTGATCCGCCTTGCGCAACTCCAGCAGTCACGCACAGACCACACTCGGCCATTCCATACATGTTCCAAACATTCTCGGGCTTCATCTTCAGATCAGAGACCAGCTGCTGAACAACATCCATCCTGGTTGGTTCGCCACCAAAGATGGCTCGCTTCACACCACTCCAATCAGTGTTGCGCCCCGCTTGTTGAAGACGCTTGAGAAGCAAAGCAAACGCAAAGTTGGGTGCGCAAGTGAAGTCGGCCTTGTACTTCTCCACCATGTATGCCCACAACAGGGGATTCACGAGGAAGTCGATTGGAGATGCGACAACCAAATGAACACCAGAGTAGATGGTGGTCATGAAGCCTCCCACAAGTCCCATATCGTGATACTGCGGTACCCACATGACGCCAGTGTTTGATGGAGTGGCCTCTCCGATCGCAGCTATCTCAATGCAGTTGTTGAGAAGAGATCGATGAGAGATCATGACACCCTTTGGGTGGCCGGTGCTGCCAGAAGTGTACTGAATGAATGCAATGGCTTCCACCTCAGGGTTGATCCGGGCAGAGTCCGCAAGACAATACTTCTTCTTGCGGTTTACCAGCTTATCTGTTCCCAGCCACACGACACCTCCGCTGTCGTAGACAAAACCAGCTGCGGTCATGATCTTGGAGAAAGCTCCGGTAGAGAGAGCATACTTGGCGCCAGCGTCTTCAACAAACTTCTTGAACTTGGTCATCTGGGAGCGCATCTTCTTTGGGTTTGGTGGGTAGATGGAGCATGGAACGACGCCAATCTTCATGCAGCCAAGCATGCCTGCCAAGAAGTCGAGACCGATTGGATAGGCCACCATCACACGGTCACCACGCTTGCAGTCCTTTTCGAGGAGCATGGCGGCAATGGCGCTGGAAGCATCATCGAGTTGCTTGTAGGTCAAGGTGCTGACTTCCTTGCAATCCTTGTCGACGCTGGTCAAGAGCTTGTGATCAGGCATGGTCGAAACCTTGTGCTGGAGCACATGGAGAAGGTGGTGACTGAGATGGCTCATGGCGATGAATACTGAAGGAGTTTTTCTACTTTGGATGTAGTTTCACGCCTTCTGTGAATTGTGCGTTGCTTCTTTGGGAAGGAAGTTATGAGTTACGTTGGCAAAGGAAAATGACCGCTGTTGCTCATTGGTCATTGACGATCACGACTGTTCTTTGACTTGCTAACTGGCAACGTCCAAATGGTATTATGGGTTGAACAGGGCCAAAAGTGCCCTTCAGAACTTCTTTTACACGAGTGTGGCCTAAACTGTCGTTTTCATTCAAGCATCAGGTCATAATATGATATTTAATTTTGTGCTAACTGGTAAAACCTCATAATATGCTTTCCGTTAAACACATGGAAATGTCAAAACACTAAGAAAGTCGCAGGGGCTATCTCCGAGAAAGTCGAATCGTCCGTGGACGTATATATCTATCTTTGCCCTTATCTTCACGTGAGGGAACTAGCAACCCCAACACAATGTATAAATGTGATCGGTCACAGAGAGAGGCTGTATGCCCCCCGAACACATGCGCACAACTGTGTAAGCGCAACAATACACGATTCATTCAGCTGGGCTTAAGTTAAGTGTCTTACAAGACATCGTGTCTTGACATTCGACTTGTGCTAACTGGTAACCTCATAATTTCATTTGGTTGCACACACACACACACAAATATCAAAACGAAGTTAAGATAAGCAATTGCTGATAGCCATCCACGAGACGCCATCCGTGCTAGTATCTGGCACCATCCTGACCTATATGCATGCCATGCAAGCCGCGTGTGAGGCATAGATGGCATGTAGTTTGGACAGTCCATTTGGTTGAATACATACAAATATCAAGGTGTTGTGTCGATTGGATTGATCAGTTTGCGTCACGAGTTAGGGAGTAGTCTTTTCTGTGTAATCGAGTTGAAAAAGTTTGGTTTGGTTGAGTTATGTCCTATTACGCAGTTCTATACCAGAGGATTGAAAGAAAGCCAAATCTCGAAAGTTGTCGAATGTGTGAATGTGTACCAATCAGAGTTCCAGTGTGGTGGAAGGACAGACGTTGGGTGAAGTTCGTTCGTTTGTTTGTCTTCGTCTGCGTCGAAGTAAAATAAGTAGATTAGTCTAGCTTTGGGTATGAATCTATGGCTTCGCAATGATCCCACTACTATTGCGGAGCGGAGCTGCCTTCTTTTGTTGATCTTGGGTTGAATGAACCCGATCACGTCCACAAACTCAACAGTATCATGTCTTTGCTTGAGTGTGTGAATAAACTGATGAGCACGACTATTATTCTAACTCTTCAATCCGAGTGGTTGTTCAAAGCCAGCATAAGCATTTTGAGCACCAACCTCCTCTCGAAGCAGTGCTTCTAGAATTATCACTCAATTCCGGGACTGGTCTCTCCAAGTCCGATATAGCCAGGAAACCCAAGATACGATAAGCAACTGCCTGTGGCACATGCTGCTCTAGCTCGGACAGGATCGCCTTTGCTGTGAATCTTCGCCAAGAGTCAAGCCTTTCGTCGAGGCGCATCATGGGTGTGACTACTGGGATACCAGACTCCAAGTAGTGTATTACCTGTTTTAAGACTAGCGGTGACGCTCCGTTGTCGAATCTCTCATTCCGTTGCGCGCAAGCCAAAGGCGTCAACCCGCCGTTGTCTGGTATATCCAGGTCAGCACCGCCCACCTCTACCAAATAGCGAACAATTGGTAAAGTTGCATCACTGAAGGCAGGAAAATAGGCCGGATATACACAGTGATGCACCGATATGAGCCCTGTTTCACTTTGAATATTGGCATCTGCACCATTCTCCACCAATAGTTGAATTAGCTCCAAATTCTCCATTTCACATGCCAAATGAAGTGCGGTCTGCTGTACATCGTGAAAGCCCATGGTGAAGCCATTCACGTCAGCCCCCTGCTCCACTAGAAACCTAATCACTGGCATGTTTCTGTCAGGCATGTGCTCACCTATCCATATTGCTGTGAACAGAGCATCACTGGGGCCTCTCATAGAGCCTCTCATGTCAAAACCATCATTGAAGACCATCTCTCTCAGGTCATCCAGCATACCCCGACCCAAAAATTCAAAGAAGCGTTGTTCGTCAGACATTTGTGATGCTGCGACAGGATCGAATGGGGGTCGCCTCATGATGAGCAATTTGTTGTACGGTAATAGGGGTGCAATTATTACTTGACGACGAGGCTGATGCGATAATGAAATGTGGATGAGGCTTCTGAACATGCGTGATGCGCACGGTCTGAAAAGGTGTCACGACTGAAAATATGCGGTGCTTCATGATCGCATGCTGATAAGGGGGCTCTACCACGTTGCCAAGTGGGTTTAATCCACATGTTTCTTCCAAACACCAGGGTTGGCAACGTTGAAGATACTTCCATTTGCTAATTTCTTGTCAAAAGCTGGCTGCAACGATAGATATAGTTTCGAAGTTTGTGGCTCACTTGCAGAGCTACTTGATCATATGTTCCGCTACTAGAGAGACGAGAAACACGAGACTCTTGTCTTGTGCCAGCCCGAGCTAGCTTGGTCCGTGGAAGGAGCTAGCATTTCAGCTATCAGAAAACTCATAGTCAACTCTCTTCTTCTCGTAGAGCTGATAGACACAATCAGTTCAATAGATCTTCTGCAGGACAGAAAAGGACTCATTCTTCTGATATCTAAATAGACTAGCTGCAACGCGACTTTGGGGGTTTACGAATGATGGGGAGAAGAATAAAGTGGAATATAATCTTACGAAGGCCTACGGGCTCTAATAGCCGAAGTACAGCAAGCCCACGGAATACGCGGTCAATACATTTGGCATCATTGCCGTTGTCAAGGTCAATTTTAAGGGCGGTTCGCGAGAATGCTGCATCCTGCGATCGCGTCGTTCTCCTGAATATCAAAAGGGGCGGACTCGCAAATCGCTTCGTACGGAGGAACGCTTACCCCCTCGTTTCTCAAGAGAACTGCCTTGAAGCACCTGTTGACAGAGCCATCTGGGTTGGTGAATGGAGGAATCGGCCAAATGTGTGGAGCAAACGTATTGTAGTCCAAGAGACTATCAAATACGACAGTGCCGCTTTCAACTGCACGATCCGTGCAGACCATACCATTGTCCGTACACACCCATCGGAAGAGGATAGCATGGTTATACACGGTTTCAGCACATGGATAGATGCCAATCCAGTCATCATGGAGAGGATCGTCAAATTGGAATTGAACCGAAATGGGTTCGCCACAGTCGTACATTGCCTTGTCTGGTACGATGCATTCAAAGCATTCGTTTCCCTCGTGGAGGTTGAATGGACCGATACGATCACCAACAACAAGAGGTTGAGAGCAAGAAGTATGGATGAAGCATTCGTTGTTGGAGGACCCATCCCCGCCTGTCCAACCTGGGATTCTAAAGTTCGTTTCAGAATCGAACTCATTCGCAATCCCCTCAATAAGTCCATTAATCGTGAACCTTTGTCCATTGGAGAAGGGTCCCATGATTTTCTCCCTGAAGTCACCGTTCTTACCAAGCACTTCAATGTAGGGTGGGTCGGTTGGGTAGGTGTCCATTCGACAGGACGCCTTGCCCGCGTCTTGGAACATGGAGTTGAGTCCTTCAGACGTGTAGGAGAGGGTGATGGTTTCGGGTCTTTGCTTGTTGCAACTGTCGCAAATGACGCACTCGTCTGGCTCTGGAGGATCGTCAGAGCACGCGTTCTCGGTAACAAGCTGGAACGGACCAAACATGTCACCGGCTACGAGTGGCTGCGAGCAGGAAGTGTGGATTTCACAAGAACCCTGGTTGTAGTTGCTGATGAAGAGCCTAGACGAGGCAGAAAAGGGGCCTGTGATCGTGAATTCAGTGCTTTGAGCAGAATCGACTGGAGCCATGAAGGTCTCACTGTTCTCATTCGTAAAGGTGATCATGGCGATTTGTGGGAAAGGACCGTTGTCAGCCCTGCAAGTCGCCTTGCTTGCATCTTGGTTGTTCGAGTTTCCTGCTGGCTGGGTGTAGCGGAAGGTAAGAGCGGTAGGTCTGTTCATGCCCCCTTTACCTCCTTTTCCACCCGATGCGGTGCACGACTTTCCGTTCTTGCCCTTGCCTTTGTCCTTTCCAGCAATGCGACGCCGGACCTCGATTCCTCCAGCCGCTTCGCTTCCACGAATGCGACGAGGCTGCGCATTGACAAACGAGATCGTCAACAAGAAGACGAACAAGAGTGTAGGAGTGATAAGCTTCATGGTGATTCTGTCATAAAGGGTTGGAAACATCATGGTGAGATAAAAAATGAAGCAACAAAGTCACAAGGGTGTGTAGTCTTGAAAGATCTTTTCGTACAATTTACTTTTGAATTCTTAGTACACATATATTGTGAGAGCTTCGCAAGATTTGTTCTCCACAAGATCCATGATTTGAAAAGGGAAAAACCTCATTTTCTTGTGACTCTTGTTGTAAAGGCACGAAGCCCTGCCATATGTTCTACTTCATACATTTCACCACAGTTCTCTTTGTTTGCCGGTACCCTTTGTGTTACTCTGAGAAAAAGACTGAAGAAACTTGATCACGAAGAACATAGACTTCTCTCATGGGCTCAGTATAAATGGGATTACTTCTGCATGTGTATGGATCATGAGAACAAACTCACTGTTGCAATTCCCATTCAACAGCAAGTGGGACTCTGGTTTGCCGAGGGTGACCAAGATCGTGGTTCTCATTCATTTTTATGCTTATAATGTAGTTACACCAAGTATGAAGATTGTGAGAGATGCCGTCAGTTATAATGTGTCCGATGGGCAACAACACATAGACTATCCCCGCAACAAAGTAGAGGTCGGGTTCGCAAGCTCAATTCTTGCAAATTGTGGCCAGCGAATGGGATCACATTCAACGTGTTCGTATTGCGAAAAATATGGCCCATCTTTTTCATACAACACTGAGTTGTGACATCCTACGTCTACTGTATTACGACAACCACATGAACAACACTCTCAGTGGTGGGTGACGAGAAAAGTTGAAGATGACATCATCCCAACTCCAACTCATTGGCTTCTTCGACCTTTGCTTTTGCACTCTTGACCAGCTCTTGCACTCTCGCCCTCTGCCACAACATCATATTACCCTTTGCTACAACTACAGAAACATGAAGCTGCTGGTACTGGTAACTCTTTCGGCCGCGGTGCTCGGCTTTGCTCCTGCTTCGCGACGATCGAGCAGGAGCAGCCCGTTGTGTGCCAAGAAGGAAGCAACGTTTGGCATGGGCTGTTTCTGGAAACCAGCCGAAGAGATCCTCAAGGTCGATGGTGTTTTGGATACTGTGGCGGGGTATACGGGCAATCCGTTGGCGGAAAAAGCCCCCACCTACGACAGTGTTTGCTTTGGTAATAAATGGGTCGAAGGAGTGCGCGTCTACTACGACGATGACAAGGTGACGTACCAGCAACTCTTGAATGCCTTTTTTGAAGCCCAAGAACCTAAAATGGGTTCACGACAGTATGCTAGCATTGTCTTTCCGCATGATACGGAGCAACAAGAGATTGCTGAGGCATGGAAAGAGCAGGAGCAAGTGCGACCGGATGGAGTCCCTGTGAGCTTTACCCAACTGGAACCGCTGTCCAAGTTTTATCAAGCGGAAGGGTACCATCAAAAGTATTGGGCGAAGCAACGCCCTCGATTTGCAGTCATTCTTGGACTGTTGGCTCTTTCGTCTGGTTTCGCTGACAGTGTTTTGCCGTCAGTCGTATTGTCAAATCTTCCCACGGTGGCCAATGCACTTACATTGGCCATTGCTGGCTATGTAATGCTGGAGAGGGTGATTGATGCCAAAGTGGAGGAGATTTAAGAGAACGCATAGTGATAGGCCGACAAGCCGGGTAAGCTACGTTGAGTTCGCACTCTACACGTACTCTAGAGAGATGCCACATGCGAAGTACGCAACATCGCCTAAGTACCGTTTTACTCTGGAACTATCACTACTTGGCTTTCAATTATAGCTTTGCGAAGGCCAAACAAACACCACCATCTGCCAAAGTATGCGTGACTATTGAATCACTTTGAGAGTCAGTTGACATCTACGCACTAGCTACAAGCTTACTCTGTCGAAGTGACGATCAAAATGAGACTATACACAACAGTAACAGGTGTTGTTGGGACCATTGAGAGTCTGTACATCTGGTTGAATGCCGGGAGTCCATCACCAAGCATCCCTCAACGTGTAGTCTCACGCTGATAGTTAGATTGAGTCCAACTATTGAGAACACTCTGCCCACGGAGGCAATTCGTCGTTGAACGATATGCTTCGTTGGGGTTGTTTTGTCTGCTTGAGTTCCTTAGTCTTGGATGATCGACTCGTCCATCTCTGATGGTTCAACACTATTCAAACCCTTCCAACACATTATCCTCTGTTTGTCCTCAGCAGTCTTCAATATCACCTAGTTCTCTCTCCCTCCCTCGCTCTGTGTCGACCCACAATGCGTAGACACAGCCACATCCACGTGTGATCACTTCACTGCCCCTTGTAGTCGGGTGATTAACCTTCGGAAAAGGCCGCTAGCCCCTCGAGTCGATCCTGGGTGACTAGCTAGTGTGCGAGCATAACCCAGTCGTTCTATACGACGCGCATCCTCCATGGTGGGCGCCTCGAGATCTTGGAGCACCGCTTGCTTGGCTGCGCGAACCGCAATGGGAGACTTCATTGACCCTTGTACTCGGGCAATCGACCTTCAGAAAAGGCCGCTAGCCCCTCTAGACGATCTTGGGTGACCAGTGTGCGAGCATAGCCCTGTCGTTCTGTATTGAGCGCATCTTCCATGGTGGGCGCCTCGAGACCTTGCAGCACTGCTTCCTTGGCTGCACGCACAGCAATGGGAGCATTCTTGGCAATCTTGTGTGCAATTCTGTGATTCAAGGAACAGAACGAGGTGAGTGAGTGAACGCGACAACGGTCAATCAATCGGGGTCACGTGTGTGGGAAAGACGTGAGCTACAACAAACAGGTCCATTCACGTTCAACACAGCAAAACGATCTCGCAATACACTCACTCCACGGCCTTGGCATGTGCATCATCCTCCACATATTGCACCAATCCATAGTCGTGTGCCGTTATACTGTCAATCCTCTGTCCCGTTGCGATCCACTCGAGGGCTCGTGCTGCCCCAATCCGCCGCGGCAATCGCTGCGTGCCTCCGGCTCCTGGAATGATCCCCAAGGACGTTTCGGGCAAGCCAAACGAGGCTGCGTGGGATGAAATGATTATATCAGTTGCCAGGGCCAGTTCCAGTCCTCCCCCAACGGCCACGCCTTCGACAACAGCCAGTGTTGGCATGGGCAGACACGCCAAGCGCTGCAGAGACTCGCGCAAACCGTCGACGGTTGCTTCGGCTTGTTCGAGCGTCATACCTCGCCGTTCTTTTAAATCTGCACCTGCACAGAAGACTTTGGGAAGGGATGATTTTATAATGACGCAGCGAGTCGCATCATCATTGTCCTCGAGTTCCTGCAGGGCCTCGTTGAATTGTGACATGAGGACTGCTCCCATGGCATTTGCCTTTGGGCGATTCAACGTCAGGGTTGTAATAAAAGAAGGCGATCGTTTGACAAGTAATTCTCGATTAGCATGGTTGGTTTGACATCGACACATTGCACGTGCTGGTTGTCGAAGGAGGGCTGTGGAAACTGAAGCAAGCATCATGGTGAAACACAGAATTTTATGATTTGGCAGATTGATTCATTCTTCGACATGACCTTCAGTCGTATTAAAAAATAACGTTAAATAAAGGGTAAATATAGGTTTTAGATATCACTCAAACACTTTAGTTTACCCATTATTCAACGGTAATAAATGGCTGCAAATTGAGCAATCTGGCAAATCCACCCACCATGACAAACGAACGATGAACGCAATGACAGATATCTTGCGATATGGTGCGATTCTATTCGCCTTCCTACTCCCCTTATGCTTGCATGCAGAAGAGCCAGTACAGGTGTACATTCTTGCAGGACAGAGTAAGTAGCAATGGAGAAAATCGCATTTATACTGCAACATGAACTCCTAACAAACACTCTCCCTTTAGGCAACATGGAGGGCAAGGGTTCTATCAAGCACTTGAGACAGTTGTTGGGGAACAAGCTGACCCGACCTCATTATCAGCACTTGGTGAATGAGTCGAGAAACGATGAATTCCTGCAACGCAGGGATATTCTAGTCTACTTTCCAGAGCTCTCTGATTCGCCCGAGTTTCTGCCGCTGGCTCCTGGGCTGGGAAATCCCCGCGATCGCTTTGGTCCCGAACTGGAGTTTGGTCATGTCATGGCGGATGCCTTTGAAGGAAACAATATACTGATTATCAAACCCGCTTGGGGCGGCAAGGACCTTGCCGTGGACTTTCGACCACCGTCGCAACCCAAACCAAGCGTTCCCTACACTACATGGGCTCCTGGAGATGCCGGCAAACCAGAAGATGGAACGCATGTTCCAGATACAGCCTACGGTGCGTATTATCACTTACTGGTGAATGCGGTTCACGACGACCTGCAAAGCATTGAAGCCGGAGACGTGTTTGTCAATCAAACCACGTGGGACGTCAAAGGTCTCGTCTGGTGGCAAGGCTGGAATGATTTAGTGTACCCGGCCAAGGTGACGGAATATGGAACCAATCTCGAAGCCTTGATGCGTGACTTGAGAAAGGATTTGAAGCAACCAGAATTACCAATCGTGATTGGAGAGTTGGGCAATCATGGGTTCTATCCACATGGTTGGATTGCGAAGGGAATTTACAGCATTCGACGCCACCAACGTCTCGCGGCGTCGTGTGACGGTGATGCCACGAGATTTTGTATGACGAGTCCTTTCCTTGTAGACGGTGGGGATCACTTTGATGGGGATTATCATTACTGGGGTCGAGCAGGTACGTCTAATGCCTGACGTAGTCTTGTGCATCAGTGTGTCCCTCAACCACTCACCATTCCACAAAAAGATACAGTCGCACAGGTGGGACGCGCTTTTGGTCAAACTATGCTACAGTTACTGGAGGACATCGAGCTGGACAATGATGAGGAGAGCGAAGAGTAGCTTCGATTCCAAGTCAAGAGCCTCGGCTATCTGAAGCGTTACTCGTTTTCGTCGCCGAATCGGCGTCAACAAGCAGTTACTCTACATCACATTCACTGCAGCACCACTCGTGCTGATCTGTGTCTCGTATGTACACGATGGGGTATGCTTACGTTGGGCTATCGTCTTATTTATTACAAGTCCTTCCAACAGAAACTCGGAAAACTCATCAGCAAAGCCCTGCTTCTGGAACAGCCAGATTTCGCTTCTCTTGTTTGGCAGCGGCAGATAGAGCTTCTCGCTCTCTTGTAGTCCGTTCATCTTTGGCAAGTGGTTCTTTTCAAAGGTCTTAGACACTTCCGGCGAAATGCCTTCGACTTCCTTTTCCTCCTTATCCAAATAAATAGGAAATATCAGGAAAGGATAGAGATATTTCGAATGGTCTATTGTTCGGTGGCTTAGCTAACAGGATTTGTTTCCAAACAACGTACAAGAATAGGTCATGAAGGAAAGCAGCACCAGGAACGCTTGTTGATAAAACAGCATCTACATTGCTGGATCCTCAGCAGCTATTCATACAATGTAGGCTGCATCCAACCACCATACAAAATTGTGCCGAGAGGGACTGTTTCTTGTCCTCGTGCGCGAGTTGCTTCTGGCAGCTAAAACTCTAAACACGCCATACTGACGCAAATCAAACGTCGAGCAAAAGCTGGAAACCTTGTTTCGTCGACGAATTCCTTCACCTCGGCGTGAGTTTTTCTCAGGTAGAGCACAAACTCGTTGTCGAGCGTGAAAAATCCAAAGCTAACCAAACCAAATACATCCATATTCAACAACAGCTCTGGGTTGTCTCGTACGTCATAGATGAGAACCCATTGTGAGTGATCGAGATCGCGCCATTCGATGAAAACCATCTCTCCTCCAACACTCAGGCTGATCTCAATAACGCTCTCGTCGACATCACGATAAAACGGAACCATGATGCTGTTGCGCTTTACCACCAATACATCATCACCATCAGTCGTTGAAGAGACAATGTCAAAGAAGGAAATTTCCGCTTGATGCAAATCATTCGGGTCGTCGAACTCCCACTCAACATACTCCCATGATGGTATATGGGTCATAACAGCGAAGGCACGGCCGTTTGTAGTTCGTTCTGTATGACCATAGGATATATGGTCATACGTGTCATGAAAGGACTTCCGACCCATCGGTTTCGATAGTTTCTGTACAATTGTCGGCCTGCCACTATTGTCCAGATCTTTTTGATGAAAGACGACTCCCCAAAGCTCTTTCCGAATGGTTTCATCCGCACTATCATACTCGTCTTCTGTTACGTTGATTTCTTCAGAACCGATACGAAAGGTCTTGGTCAGAACGACAAGGAGCAGTTTGTTACTCAATGAGCAGTGCAGAATATCCACTCCTTCACTACTCAAATGTTCTGGGAGGGACATGTTGGTCACCAACACTCTACCAGTAATCGGTAAGTCGTTTGCTTCCTCTATTTCATCATGCCGGTGCCGGTATGGCATAAAAGGCATAGGAGGGTCAGGTTCTCTGAGGTTCCACGTACCGTCGTTAGTTCTCACAAAGGAGAAATGAGTCTCCATCCAAACCGGTTGCTCATAGCTAAATGACAAGTCTTCATCCTGCATTATCAAGACTTGTTGTGGCGAACTGACATTGATACCAGAGTTTAATCGAGTCTTGCAGGAAGCAGTAGCACTCGAACGGCAAGCTTTGCTCGAACCCGCAAACCGATACAGGTCGCCTGCAGGAAGAAATTGCAGAAGCTGCACTGAAAATGTGACATTTTCAAAGAGGCCTGACCAGTCAGGCAACCCCATGGCTTGCTCGCGAGCCTTCTGTACCATTGCAGCACTTGGGCCCAGTATAGAAGAGACAAATAGCGACAAACGTTGATGAAGAAAGTTCTTGATCGAGGACCAAATGTCGACCCAAGAAATTGATTAGTTGCTGCTACGATAGGCCTTTCAAATCCAACTCGATGTTAGTGCTAGCACTATCTTCGTTGGCAAGCTCTCCGTTGGGTCTCCTCGTCTTTGAACATCCAATGAGTGATGGCGGCGTTTGCTTTTCGAGACTGCCGCCACCGCGCAGCAAAAAAAGAAAGAAGAGAAACATACAAACCCGAAACACACGGACCAACGGACAACTCCACGCGCGCGGCGCGCGCTAGCTACGCTAATCTACCGCTTATGGACCTACCTATTACGAGTAGTGGACTACTGTTGTCGAGTTGCGCTTGCTTGTTCGACCCCAGTATAGTCGGAGGGACTCTCGCAACATTGAGCTGAGGCTCCAAAAGGTCGCAGCAGTTGAGGTGCGGAAAGACCAAAAAATCACATCTCAGAAAGAGTAGTAGACTGCGTGTGCTCTAGCTTAGATCGTGTCACTCTAAAGTCCTGGTCAAAGAGGAAATGGTGGATAGTAGGCTCATGCTCGAATTGGGTGACGAATCTCTATTGAATTCCACAATTGTTCGTGCAACCATTCCAATACTACTCCACCGGAATCTTGAACTCCCCAATTCTCGGGGAAATGTCGCATGGCTTGCTGAATGATGATGACGCCGTGTGCCTTGACAATGGCTCTTGGATCAACCTGGTGGTTCTCCGTCAATTTCGCCAACGCAAAACACCCCCAATCTTGAATGTCTTCAACTTGTGCATGCCGTTGCATGGCTTGCAGAATCAAGGCAATGCCATTTGACTCTGCAATCCTGCATTGGCTTTCGGTATCAAATGCCATGTATCCCAAGAAATAACAGCCTGACCCTTGAAGACCATCATGATTTGAATGTTGGCGCATTCCGTTCAATATCACTTCAACCCCGTTTGCATTCGCAATGGCTCTTCTTGCATCTGAGTCACACAAAGTCATAGTTTGCAGCCACCGCCAACCATCGCACTGAAGACTGGCATCCTTGTAGTGCATCTGGAGAATTCTCATTGTCGGCGCAAGAAGCTCATGGGAGACTACAATTGAGTCATGGTTTCCACACAACTGGCTGGCAGTGATGAACGCTTTGGAAAGAACCTCTGCGTCTCCAATATGTCTCTCCATGATACTGGATATCACTCCAACAGCACGATATAGATTCTCTTTTTCCATCAGTTGCTTGTCATCGTTAATGGCTCTATCCAAGAGATCATCCAGCAAGCGTTTGATTTCATTCGCATTTAGAGAGCACTTCGACAGTTCGGATATCATCAACTTGGCGGATGTCTCCCCCACATTTCCGAGCCCAGTCGACGACACGTCGCCATGCTTGACATCAATCTCCAGATTTGTCAAGGCGACAGAACATTGTGAGTACAGTATCGTTCTCTTTCTCCTGCATTGAGATTGGTCAAGTTTGTGATGGTCCCCAGTTGCCAATTCTCTTTTCTCATTAATCCCTGCAAAGTTACCGCTGGGTGATGTCGCATCGTCAAGAAGTGACAAGCTCTCGAACACAACAGTAACTGGCGAATCAGGAGCAACGGAGGCACTGTCTGAGCCTGCATGCCTTGCTTCCTCCATGTTTACGGAATCAGAGGAAGAAAACAGCACCTTACTGTGGAAGGTACTCGCGCAGTGTTTCGCCTCCTTGGCTTCCCAGCCATTGTGCTCACTCGCACTGCCACCTCTTGATCTTTGCATTGAGTCGTTGGTCGCAGTGAATGTACCAATCGATTCGTTTGAGATGGAAACTGTTCCAACCCTTGAGGTGATATCTTGCATCATTTCTCGTTTTTCCTGGCTCGTTGCCATCATGCATGCTTCTGCTCGCACGCTTAGAGCCCTGGCCATCACGAGGCTGAAAAACAGTATCGTCCCGCGCTTCCGTGGGTACAGCAGGCCCTGCCTCATTCTCGTGATTATGGCTCCTGCCAGCCACGTTCCTGGCTATTGCATCGCTTGCCGATTCCTTGGATGCGCTGAACGTGCCAATCGATTCATTCAAGATGGAAATGGATGTCTGGTTTCTCGAATCGATCATGGTGTCAGGTATGCTAGTCTGCGATGGGTCAATGCTGTAAAGCATGGACGAGAACTTGGATGATCCGATACTGCGGTCTGCGTCAGATATCACATCCATTGTGTTATCACCGCGCAGTTGAATTGAGTTGCATTGTGGATTGCTATCCTCCTGTTGCAGTTCAATCTTAGCTTCAGCACCTTCCGTCTCTCCATCATCACAAGATATACTGTCATCATGCATCGGTTTATCTCTATCATGGGCTTCATCGCCCGCTTCCTCAGCTGGCTCTGGCATCGGGGGTAGTTTCCCTCGCCATGAGCGAATGAGCGAATTGAAGTGCTCCTGCACTACGTTGCGAACCTCACTTGTGCTGCTATCAAAACCAGTCCTACAAGTCCACACTCCATTCTTCTTGATCATGTATCGTCCTTCTCGTGGCATCAACTCTTGAATAACCCCTGAAAGAATGTCAAACCTGGACCGAATGAATCGATCGTGTTCTTTGCTGTGAAAACCCGTCTTTTGAGGAGCTCTGGCGTATTCAGGAGCATTCTCTTCAATCAAGTAGCTCAACAGCTGTCTCTTTGGATGATTACGAGGGTATCCCCGTCCCATGGGGAAGTCTACATCCGTCAATGTGTTGTTGCTCCCATTCTTCATGGTCCTTGTATTTGAAATTTGCGACAAAAAGAAGATAGGCCCAGGGGTGGTTCTACAAAATACCTCCGGGTTTCAAAGTCCAATCCCAATCGTACAGTAAATTTTAAGCCAGTACAGTATAAAATCTAGTCTGGTAAATTGAAAATCACGCATGTATTCAGCCGGTTCTGAAGTATATCAGGTTATTGCATAGTAGTCGGAGCGCAGCGTCCTACTACCGTGCCGGTAGAGCTGTGTATTGCAGTACATGTA
>JAVCKV010259918.1:0-15192 GCA_032274145.1 Herpochondria borealis
GCGCGCGCCCAACAGCAGAATATATCGAGGTGATTACCGTCTTCCTCGAGAGCGTAAACGTGACACTGCGGAACGGGTGTCGAGAGGTAACGCGATAGCTCGTCCTGCTGAACCCCAGATGGCTTTGAGTATGCCATGTACTTGCGCGGGGTGGCAGAGTGGGCCCCGAGATTTGGATTTGACTGCCCCGGCACACCAGCCTGAACAGAAGAGTTAATAGGCTTGGAAGGGATCTCGGGTTTACTTTGCTTGTTTCAACCTCTGAGAACCTAATTTTTGGACTCTATGTACCCATCCATTTGCACCCGGTGTTTGCATTACTGGTACTGATCCGTTTTGCTTCTGACTGCCAGTGGTTACTGAACTGACACTGCAACTGGAGAGCTATAATAACTGAACTGAACTAAATTTGAAGAAAACCAGTTTTATTTGAGTCTTGACTTGATTGTTTTGAGGCTAATGAAATTTCCTTCTCTGTGATAAAACTGCGTTTATTGGTCAAAAACCTGAAAATGGCTTTATTTTTGCACTGAGCGCCTCAGGAACCGGTATTTTCTAGGAATTGCTTACTTGATGAATTCTTGACCTACATCCCCGTTTGCGACTTTCGTTTGCCTCCTCGCGCGGTATCTACGTTCAGCGCCCATCGTGCGTGTATCTGTCCCCCTATCAGCTAAATACTTGCCATCGTGTCGGTTGATGAACCTATAGTCACCCCTCTCACCGAGCTGTTCCACAGGCCTTACAATCCTGACTCACCGACTTCTCAGTCATCTTTTTATTCATTTTAGAGCTGTTTTTTCTATCCATATAACTAGTTTAGAGGATATTATTATAGACTCCAGTAGTCTTCAAAATAAATCTTATTTTAGGACTTATCTTTATGCATAGCGGAACCCTGTTCTACTAAATATTGGCCTCCCGAATGGTAATGTACCACTCTTGGTTGTTTTATTTTAAAATGTTCTATTTTATTGATACTATTCCATACCCGTTATGACAGAATTTTCGACCTCCTCGCAACTTCGGCGCGGAGGACAAGTGAGAATCACTCCCGTCTGACCACAGGATTGATGGTGCTCATCATGGGAATCTTAAACTTCCACATAGAGAACCACCAACTCCTAGCGATGTGATAATTTCTAGAATATCTCCCTTAGCTTCGGGCGACAAAACTGCCTCCCAACCCAAGTGCAAGTAAAATAGGAGCACCAGGCCGCTCTTATGCCCCCCCTCCCCTACTCCGGCTCGCCCCTTTATTGCAGAGCCGAATATTCAGCAGTACCCCTCAGATAGGCTGCCTTCCTCTCATCTCCCAGATGATTTGAAACCAGCTGGCCGAGGCGATACTGAGGACTCTGATTGTATAATACCAGCAACCACTATGACTGTTCCCCGTCACAAGTGTGCTGAATATAACAATAATGGTGCTTCAAACGACTCAAAATAATTATCCATCTCCTGCATCAAAAAGAGATGAAGCCATACAACATTTCCATAGTGAAAAATCTGTCGATGTAGTTCCTTATATATAACCATTTTGCTATTCTCAGAACCAGCCCGGGCCAGCTGGCGCTTATATCACTGAGCCACCCTCAATATATGGCGCAGAGGCACTCCGCCGTCGAATGCTCATGGATGGAGATACAGAAGAGTCGTCTGGACAAACAACACCTCCACTGCATGCAGAGGTCCCAGTATAACCTTACCAGTCCCATTCGGAGACGGAAATGGTCAGACATATGCTAGATACATTACTAGACGACGCTGCGTCTTCAATAAAACATACAATAACTGCGATTGAAAACTGTATGGAACTCAAACTAAATTCAAAACTAGAGCATTTTGAGAAATCTCTAGACACTGAACTACTAGAACTTGGACAGGCGGCTGGAATTAGCACTGTTAAGATCCTAATCTACTTTTTATCATCACATTAAAAGCTCTAACGAGTGAGTATCTGCACTACGGCACTCACTCAGAGAAGTGTGTTTAAGAGTTCTGAGCTCGTTACAAGTATCCAAAAGTAGATGCTTTTCCCACGCACGTCCCCGATGTAAGCAGTGCCACCAGCCCCGCTGCTGTCACGCGGAAGGGCTGATAATATCGGTCTGCCTCGACCTCTAGTCTACAGGGACACCACAGCAGGACCGGATCGGCCAACAGTGGATACGGACGTCGTAAATGCTTGCGGTGCCGTCCCAGCATATCCCACCTCCTCCCTAGCGGGAAAAAATGTTGCTCCAGTTCAGGGAGATAAAAAGAATAACAATAATTCCGATTTAAATTCAATTTTAGCGCAAATCAAAAATTTCAAAAATTTCAAAACAGTCTTCTAAAAAGAACAACAACAACTACAAGACGCCTCCTGGAGCAACCTTTCCTCTTGGAAAGATTTTTTATGTTGATGAAGATGCCTACGGCCGTCCCGTGTCTCAATGGAAGAATGAAATAGGACCGCCTTACCAAGGACTTAAGTTCCTCGTCCCCAATGACTCTCGTTTTGTGAGATGGATAAATTATAGACGATACCTTCTTCTGGATACTAACCTGTCTCAGGGTAAGAAATCCTTTTGCAATTCCGACCGTAATTTTCGAAAAATTACATCGACCTTTGCCGTACGAAAGTTTGAAAGGATAATTCCGTCAGAAATTATTTAGGTGAACTTTTGAAAAGGTTCAACTTTAATAATTTCCCGGAGAGCGCCGCATTACTAATTTTACATGATATTCTCCACGGAGAATCTATATACGAGTACGTCTCTCACCTTGAGGTAGGTGAGAGCTCACTCGAAGGTATAGCGTGCTGGCCTGAGGCAGTACATTTTTTATTAGAACATTACGCCAAAAAGGTTTCATTAACATGATCTCTCGACTCGTGGGACATTGTTCAATAATAGCTCACGAGGACGAGAAAAGATTATTACAGTCTACGGGCTTTTTCCCGAGCCTTTGAAAAGGGTTTTCGACACAAAGATAGTGACAAAACATTTTAGAAAAGGGTTGCTACCTGGCGTACAACCCTCTGTCATGCGCAAGCATGAAACGTCACCATTTTCAAAAATCTGTGACGCCATTTCAACTTCAATTCATGCAGGTGACACCTATAGGGCTAATAGGGTAGATGCTGTGCCTTGTAGTCCAGCTACTAGAATAAAAGGACATACCATAGTCTACCGGCCGTGAATGATGTTTTCGCACGGCGTTGTGAGTGTCCGACTCAGAGGAACGACCAAACACCCCAAAGAGGAGAAGAAAAGGGAGGAAAGAAAGGTGGAAATGGAAAAAAAAGACGGGAAAAAGGCTTTAATCGGGTTTTAGACTTGTTGTACACTCCATTCAGGTCCGGTCCCTTCTACAACTGCGCCACCCAGGTCGCTGATATAACGGCTGGGGCAGCGCCAAAGGTCGAGCTCATGGACAAAAAACGGCCCAAGGGCAAAAAACCCTAAACCCAACCACAAAGAAAAACTAAGGACTTACACTAATCGTCCCTGGCGTTAACCGCCTTAACCTACAAATCCTAAATATGCCGAAAAGCCCTATATGTAGCCCAAAGATATGAATCCGCTACCAACATGCAACCCATTCGGCCGGGCCAATCGGCGGTCGTGGCACCCCGGGTGGTGGAGTAGTGCAGTAGCGGACAAACCACAATGCACTGTATGCCGCTGCCACCCGTGTCGCTGAGTGGCGATGTGGCGGAGTGGCGGCGTAATTTTCTGGTGCCAAGGGTGGTCGCACTTGTAGGGATTGCAGTCGTGCGGCGCGCGGGCCCTTTATGCCCGTAATGCGGATTCCTATGTATTTTTGATACAGGAGAAGCTCCGAATATAATCCGCAAGGATATATTATCAATAGAAGTTTTAGAAAATCTTCGTACAAAACAAGCAGTTGCGAACCTAGCGTCCGCTAGTATACATCTAATTGATGTTTTTGGTATTTTACTCCTATTCTTTAAGGTTATAGAATGCGCCAACAGTTCGTAGCAGTCAGCGATTTATCTATTGAAGTTCTACTACTAATAAACTTTATTTATCGTCACGTAGATTATATATGGGTACGAAGACGTCTCGTAATATTTCGTGACGTTACTAAGTTTCCGGTAGAGTTAAGTACATCTTGCATGCTAGAGCGTGATGCAGATGAAATTATATCAGTATATATGGATCCTGCTCGCTCTGTCTGAGAACTTTGTGCAGGATTCCGTACATGCGACTGGTACTTTCCTTCTGGGAAGTACTGATAAATGTTACGTTACGTATCATTGTAGTATTTCCCACGGCATAGCCGTTGTTAAAGAAACTAAACAGTTTTATTTAAAATAGCTACATCCTCACCTCGAGAAGTGATACTCAGTAAGAACAATATAATGGGCACCGCGACAGATGCACCTATGATCAGGTTCTTATTTTCTTATCTTATCTTATTCGTATACACCTCCACAGGCTACGGATAATCCTTAGAAAATGTACGCACTGGTAAAAGTGTTTTAAAAAATGACTTACAAAAGTCTACATTAAACTTCCCAAAGACAGTTGAACACTGTCTCATGGCACATTGTAAAGGCCGTCTACGTGACGGCACCTGCAGAAAAATTCCAGAGGGCAGTGTAAAATATTCAACTTCTTTAAGGAACGAGAAAATTAATAATATTTCTGATAATATTAATAAAGTTTGTTTAACCAATCCATCGGAGATTATCTCCGATGTTACAACTAAACACACTGAGGACGCTCTCTGTTTGATTTTAAAAATATGCAGAGACTCGTTTAATATCCTCCCTTATCCAGGGACGTACTAAATAAATTCCTTCAGCACCAGTTGCTGATGGGAAATGTAACAAAAAGGGCCAAAAATTTACAGTAGATAATGCGATCCTCAAACAATTAATTTTCGATCAACAGAAGCACTTTAGATCTAAGCTAACGCCTTTTGACTCAATTTGGTCAGGATATTTAGGCACAGTCACTGCAGCAAAGCACAAGATCAATATTGATCCTGATGATACGCCCTTTAGTAGTCAGCCGTATAGGGCTGGTTTAAAGGATCGAGAGATTCAACGCTACGAAGTACAACGACAACAAAAAGTATGTACAATTGAACCTTCTTGAGCGAATGGGCATCACCAGTCCTAGTAGTTCCTAAAACTGACGGTACGAAATGCTTCTGCGTTGACTACCGCCAGTTCAATAAAATTACTGTAAAATAAAATGGCAGTGTCGATAACAGAGCAGTTGGGAGTCGAATTTGATGAAGCTGCTAGTTCGTACCTTTCCATAAACGCCATTTCTGGGTTATGTTTATACTACTGCTTGAAGGCGCTAGCCGTTGTGCTTCCAGCTGAGGAAAACGAAATGTAACGTTTTTGCGATGAATGTGAAAGTACACAATCGTGATGGGACTGTGTGGGACTGGTGTACTGCATTTTCATAACCACAAGTATTGACCTTAGTAAACATTGGGATTGACTATTACTTTGGGTGATATGCATTGATATACGAATCATTTGCATTCGCAGAACTTATTACACAAATTTAGATATATGACAGATAAACATTAGTCGATAAAGCATCGCAACGTGTGGTAGCTGAGCGGCTCGTTCGAGAGTTCCGAAAGATGTGTGTACGAAAACCTTCCGTAGTTTCGTTTCGCTAGGAGAAAGGGAAGCAGACGCGAAGGCGTTTATAGATTCTTTGTGCGTACCTCGTGCCACAGTGTTGACACGACGTCAGGGTATGTTCGTCGTGTGGTAGCTGTGAGTCTGGAGTGCCGACAGGATGGGTGCCAATGTACATTGGCCCTGAGAAGGAGGAGGGCATGTAGTATATGACGCTTTAGACGACTATACAGTGCAACGATTTACTCTACACATGTAGACGAAAAACTACAGAAAGGATATCTGACATGCTTTTACAAACGCGCTTCTTTTCCCAAGTCTTCAGCTTCTTTTGCGTTGTAGTGAAATGCAAGTCTTTGCCCAGTCCCCGAATCGAAATACTCATCTTGTTCAGTACGTCCCGCTCCACCGACGGATGCCATGCTGCATAGTGCAAAATCACTACAATTTGGATGAATCGCGTTCATTGTAAAAAGAATTGACTGGAAATAAATACGGCGATTATGAAGTGTAATAGGAGGTCTTGGGCAGAATAAAAAACGGGTAAGAATGAAATGTCATATACATTTTCTGTAATATACACTCGATTTAAAAATGTTTGTAATTACTTTACAAACACAACTCTTATCAGAGCTAAGCAAGAAAAATTGAAATCCGAGAACGAAATATTGCTTTGGTATATGTATATATCTTATATGGAGTATTCGGGTGAAGATACGAAACATTTTATGACATAATGAAAAAAATTTCAAAATTATGAAACGGGAATACATATCGTGTCATTATGGATGTACCCACTCTGAAGCCCATAACTGCAGTTCGATGAATTTCATACGGACTAAAAGAAAAACTCATTTTCTATCATTTTTTCAATTCAACGCACGTTTGCATGTACCTCCTTTCAAGTATGACTACCCAAATGCAACATCTCACCTGTTCGTGTGATGGAGATCAGGGTTACATGACTAGTCAGCACTAATTACAGCTCCCGATCGCGATTCGGGTGACAGATAAACTGGCAGTCCTCTTGGACTATGTTTTTGGTGTTTCCCATTTCCAAGTTTGCGGCTGTACGGCAAATATCAGCTGACTATTAGCACGCAACTTTGTGGGACCATCTTCGCAACTATGTAGGAATGCATCGTATCATTGTCGATCCTTCGATTTTTGTCAAGTTCGAAGTGTAATAATACTTCGTAGTTACGACGACGTGTGTATACTTCTTGCTCAGTAAGAGTACTTCCAAACTTAACGACTTACGTACCATACGCGCGAGCACTTATTGCTTGTAGTATAATACAGTCTTGCAGCTTGTTACGGCCCAAAAAATCAAAACCCAGTCACGTTCATAGTGTAAAAGGTATTGGCATTTGACAAGAACAATTAATTCAGCCAAAAATCTGAATTGATCCGGTCACAACCCACGTCCCAACCCTGGCGCGTGCCGGAGGTTGGTATGTGGTAACAAAAATACTCCTTATTTTTATCTTGAAAAGGGGGTTATTGTAGTATAATAAAGCCTACCTGACTCATACTATTGAGACGACCAGGTAGCTAAATGGGAATACTGTACTTAAGGGATTTAATTCCGTTACGACGGACTATTTCCTTATCCTAATCCCTGGGGCTATTTCATATTAGCCCGTCTCGTGAATCATACTCAGCTACACAGTAGCTGGCTTAGAACAGTGTGGTATGGAAGGCACCATATTTACGTCTCATTCTATGGTGACTACCCTTACAATATTATTTCTGCCCTGTCTACGGTACAGGAGGTTAGGCTACACGTGTGCTGGTATCACTCTCTAGTATATATGAGCGTTGTCGCGTATCATCGCGACCGTTTGAATAAACAAAACCTTCTCTGGACCTTTTCCTGCACGAGCTGTAGCGCCGCGTCCCGGATCTACCCGCTCCGATCGTCTCCCGAGCTCCGGTTGTGTCTAGTAAGGTGCAAAATCGGATCCCTAGACCGTTTCAACACGAGAGCGTGCGTTGTCTACTCGGCCCTCCATCCTCCCTTCACAGTCGCCCGGAGCGCGACTTTCCCCTGTGCCTTGGAGCGGTTCCCTGCGCGAGCTTTAGCACCGCGTTCCGGTATTCCCCCTTCTTCTCTGTACCTGGCGCCAGTGCGTGCGTCGTACTCCGGTCCACGTCCTGTCGCCAGAGAGTGCGACCCCTCCTCTATCTCCTCTATCTGCGATTAGCGAGCTTTAGCTCCGCGTCCCACACCACCCCCCCGTCTCACAACCCGCAGTGCGTTGTGTTCTTTCTCTGTCTCCAGTCGCTAGTGAGAGCGACGCCCCCTTCGCCCCCGTTTCTTGACGCCAGTAATCGCCTCTCCCCTCGCCCGTCTCTATTCCCCTGACGCGAGCTAAGCGCCGCGTTTCATACCATTTCCCCGTCCCAGACGCCAATGAGTGCGTCTCCCCCTTTGACCCCCTGTTGCCAGCAGACACGACCTCCCCTCCATCTACCACTGCTCTATCACCTCCTTCTCAGCACCAGAGAGTGTGCTGTCTATTTTTCTACCTCACAGAGCGTCTGGCGCTCTCTTTAGGCCTATAAAGTCCGCCAGATATACTCACAACGTATGTTTCCCCGTACCTTTAGTATATACAGTTCAAGAAAGCCACCAGGCCCCTTTCACAGGACTACCTGCTACCTAATCGAGCTACAGTGCTCTTGTAGCACTATTCTTGTACATATACTCCTTAGTTGGTTGGTTTGATACTACATTGTTGAACCCAAGGTATTTGACATCATTGACTTTTTTGGGACACACAATACTCTGAAAAACGGTAATATAAAGTTGTGTTATGTTGTTCATCCCAAATGCGCTCAGTACGGAATCACCCGAGCCAACATGAAGATATTCGAATCATGCAACTGGCATGGCAGAAAAATTCACGTATCCCCATTTAATTTTCACTCGCCTTGCAGGTCAAGTGGCGTACGAGCAATCACACCTTTCTTCTTGACTGGTTAGAATTTTGGAGATAATTCTATCTGTTCTGTCATAAGCATGTCCAAGCTATGACAAGGCGTGATAAACACATAAAAAAGATACGAATAAAAATATCGGATTTGTGCTGCTGGACAGCCATGGGTTTATGCAAATGCGAATTTTAATCAATCATAATACACCAACATGCCAAATTCGAGTTGAAACCGCATGTATTTGAAGACATATACAAGTTCTTGTCAAGTGATATCGGTTGCAAAGTGAAATCTCACTCAGCTAATATTTTTACACCAGGTGATAGTACCACCCACTCTAAAATGGATGCCGAAAATCCGCTCTCAGCATTTTCTTAAATTGTATTTATGAAAAGTCGACTTCAAGTTGCACTGCTGGAAAGGTTATTGTCGAGTACCGTAAGTGCAGCTACTGCGTTGTTTAAGTCATGCATGCATTCCTCTTCATTTTTATGGGTGATTATAAGTTCTCACCTTAAAAGTTCAAAGGCCGTGTACAACTCTTCGACAGTTCACCCCTCCAATATATTCCATTGTCTTGATAATATTTTCCATTTTTCAAGATTCCATTACTACTTACTGCACGCCCTGCTTTCACCACTGATCATTTTAAAGTATCTGTAACGTTCTATTTATCATCTGCAAGCACCTGTAGCTCTGAAATGCATCGAAAGAAGATTTAAATTTCTCCATCTTTAGGCATTACATTTTTTTGGAAATAAGAGCCCATAACTTCCTGTCTGTTCAAAAACAGCAAGGACGTTGGTGACGAGCTGTACTGACCGTGAAGAGATACACGCGCATCTAAAAAACAGGTACGTTCAACGAGAATCATCAACATGGCACTGTACAACAGGATCGTATCTGGCACCGGCTTCCTCGTATTTGTGGCGGAATTTTTCCGAAATGTACCGGGTACAGAACGATAGAACTTTTTCCCTTCTATTGACATCCGTTATTCTTCATGGGATTTCCTCCATCCTTTGCGGAGCTGTAGGCCCACATAACATATCCCGGATAAAGGCCTTTTGCTCTGTTCCTTCGTGATCATGACAACCATTCAGATAAACTCTAGACAAACAGCAGGGGCAGTAATGCAGTGCTATTACACGGGTACGTTACATGCGATGTTCGTTCTAGAATTGGGTGTGTAGTAAAGATGTGACCCGGTACATAATAATTTTCTTTTCGAATTCAAATAAAAATTTCTTTTCATGCATAAACGTTTCGGACAGGACATGAAAAAATCTCCAATAGGAAAACCTAAGTTTAGAAATAACTTGAAATATTTTGAATATAGTCATAAACTTTAATTGTTGATTAATTTGTGCGGTTCACGGAAAATGAACATAACCTAAACGACTTCACTAAAAACGGCAACTGCGCAAATGTAGATCGGAAGTGTTTCTTTATGAAAGAAGGTTGATACCTCAAATTGCTCCTGTCTTGAAAACTTACACAGTTAAATAATGCATGCTTCATTTAGTGCACACAAGGGAACAAAAGTGAAACATTACTGAATTTGAAGAGATAAATTAAAGATGTCGTTTCTCAAAAAGGTTTGTTAGATCCAGAGTCAAGAAGTCTGATTATCTCTGTCATTCAAAAGTTATTATGAAGCTCTATTTTTAAGGTTCTGCTCCATAAAAACGCAGTAACACATACAAGCTGAATGTAAGCAGTTACATTTTGGTAAAAACGCTCTCATCCGCCATGTAACATTATTACTGGAGGATGCAAACACTTAGTCGTCTTCGTCGCATCAATTAACGATTTTATGGAATTTATGAACATTTAAGATTCTCCAGAGGTATTTTAGACTTCAAATGGCCGTATAAGACGAAAGATAATCCGTTTTAGGTATCAGAAAATAATGAAAAAAGGAAAAAAGAAAACTTCAACCAATATGGTTGAAGAAAGAGAGGACACTGGATTCCAACAGGCGGAAGAAATACCCGCCGCGATGCACACTGAACATCAAGAAAGTTACTCGGAGAGAAAATGTTAAATAAACCTAGTATCTCCGTGGAGCAGTGATGATTATTTGGAAGAATATCACTCTGCAAAAATGTTCAAGAACATGGTGAGCCGCAGGAATCGTGCAGTAAGTGCAAAAAACTGTTAACATGAAAGACTTCAATGAAGTATGGGACGTTATTTCAGAAAACTAACTTCCTGTTTTCCGAAATGGGAGGGGGCGTAAGTACAAACAATCCGAGAAAAACTATTCTTCATGCTGTTTTGCGTCATAAAAAACTATTGGAACAACAAGGGCGGAAGTTGCGAAACTCAAGCCATCCTCTTTCTAAATAAGCATGGTTAAAAACCTCACCGTTTGCGAGCCACTTCTTGCAGAAGCTTTGCTCGAGCATGAAATTTTCTATGCAAACATGACAGAAATGAGTGAGAAAAACAAAGGTTTGACAAATTTTCACAGGTGTTTTGAGCAACTGATGTTGTGTTCCACATAACGGACAAAACGGAAATTTAACCGTCAGACATACTCGCAGTAAAGAACAATTGAGTTTGAAAAGAACCAGTCGAAAAAGCGAGCTGATTATCTTGACATTGAAGAGCCTGTTGAGAAAGAAGAAAAAAGGGCGCGCAGGTCATAGGAAGGGATTTTTGAAAAGGGGTACCAGGGTGCTTGGAGATCGTTTCTATCTTTTCTTCCAATAATGAAAAAAGAAAGTGAATCCCGCTACGTAGATAAAAAAGATATACAACAAACAAGTTTCGCACGACCTTATCATTGTAGAAAACCATTTTTGGTCGTCGCGCTCGGCTTTGAAGACTGATGGGTGAAAATTTCCCCTTCAAAGAGGACACCACTGTGATAAATACGCTCGTACCATAACGGCTCTGACGAACTAGTACATAAAAAGGAGCCGCTAAGGAGTGTTGAAAATGCGGTTCACAAGGCAGTCCGAAAAGGATTGTACCACATAGGACGTGCGGCTCCTGAACGGAAGACGGAGTATCGTAGTCTGAGAAACGAAGCTCTGCGAGCCTAAATAACTAACAAGTTGGAAGATAGGATATGAAAAGCGATCACACAACCACTCGCTGAATTTGAAGAGCCCAATGAACGACCCCATGCAAATCTGACCAGTTCCTATCCAGAATAAACCAACGGTCCGTACGAGCACGTCCATTCTGATGATTAAGAATATCCAAATCTAGAATACGTTGAGAAGGAGCCGCCGCAAATAGGTCGTCATTCTTTCTGCATCATTTCACAGCAGCACGTCACAGCACGTCACAAACTGACATCCCCTCGGAAAAAACAGGTCCACCTGAGAACCCCTGCACGCCACCAACAGAAAACCGACAGCCCAAACAGACAATATAAAACCCTCCAACACTGAGACGGCCTTCAACCACATTAAATAGCCCCAAATCAACAGATATACTCACCCATGATGATGTGATACGCTGACTAGCCTCGCGCGCACTATGGGACTCCAAAACATGCTCACGCACCACACAGAAGATTAATCGCCAGTGCTTGCGCAGAAGGTCCACTGCCTCATTGCCAAGATCCAAAATTTGATCCCAGACGACATTTTCACGCAGCATGTGTTGCCAATGCAGTCCAATAATCCGTACCTGATGCTACTTAAAGCACAGGACGTACTAGAAAAAAAGAAGACCAAGATTACCTGCGGGGCCACGTCATGGCCATCAGGATGGAGGCGTTCGACTTGAACGGCTTTTTTTACAAGCACGAAAAGATCAGGAACAAGATGATCTTAGAAAACGTCACAAAAATCGCCTGGAACGCGCGGTTACTCGCCGCCGACCGTAAGACGAAAGAGCTCGAGAAACGGCTTATGATCCAAAATCTGACAGTCATTGGAGAGCTCAAGAGCAAGATAAGCCATAAATTAAGATTTTCGGAAGGAGAAGAAGACGGCTGCACGCCGGTGTAACCCTGCGCACTCGCACGATCTCAACCCGGATCAAGCAAAAGCAACCAAGGAAACGTCAGCCAACACGACAAACCCTCCAGCAGACACAGGTTACATGCGTCGTGTGCTGGTGGCACCAGTTCAAGCGAGTGCAAAACACAACGCAACGTTTGAAAGGTGAAAATGACGAGGCACTCAGACACAGAGACCTACTCTTCTGCAACGACTCGCCTCACCCGCGATAGTTCAGATCGCAACGCAGCACCCCACGGACCGAACGGCAAAGGAATTAACTGAAGGCTGCAGCCGCAGCTAGTCACAAACGATAGTCTAGATACGACGAAGAACAGGAGAACGATGACACGACGCCCGGTATGCATGCGCTCGACAGCACCACACAACATACGCACATCGTTAAAAAACTCACGCAACAAACATCCGACGGGCAACTTGCACACACAAAACACGAACGACCGGATCGAAGACTGCACACAAGTAGGAACAAACAAAATAACAACACGTGCTACCACAAAAACATGTGTCGTCGCTCCATACTTTTCCACCAACTCTGTCTCCGTCCATGACCTAACTCGCAGATATGAACGAGTGGTGTTCTACAGACAAAAAGCCTTCGTCTGCGACTTGGGGACCAAAAAAGCGGTAGCCACAGCCCGATAGTCACGAGAACAGAGCGAATATCTCGTACCGACACACAAAGACATCACCATATAAGAAAAACCACGCAGGCGCAGCACAGAAATAGAACAGGAAAGCAACAGAGCCAAAAAATCGACACAGAAAAGGGCGACACAGAGAGCACAGATGCAGAAACGTAGACGAAACCGAAAGCGACAGAAAAGCAAGATAGAAGAACAACCCCGAACACACAGAAAAAGGCTCCAACATGACGAAGATGCACAGAAATAATGCCAACACGACACCACACAATGATCGACGGCCACCAGGAAATCGAAACAGGAGAATGTAATACTCAACCACGCCGCGCAGAGGAAGCTGCGAAAAGCTGTAGAAACTGAAGTGATACCGCATGCACAACTGATGGTGAGCACCGACAAAAGCTTCGACTGTTCGGCCTACGCAAGCGCCAAGTTCCGCACCCCGTCATGGAAAAAAACCACAGGACGGGCCGGAAAATTACATCCGACAAATGCGGACCACTGCCAACGACGAGCCGACAGGGACACATTAATTTACTCACGGTATTGCACGTAGGATCGCGCTATATATGTCCATACCATCCCCATCCGCGCAAAAAGCGATGCGCACGCGGCAATCCGAAAGCTGCTAACGAACATCTAAACAACCCTCATTCTCTCCCGCTGGCATGGTCTGACAACACAAAAGAGTTCGTGACCGACAAGATGGTAAGAATGATGAAATCCCGCGGCGTCCAACACGGCCTGGCCGACGACATGTGGGCCTACGCACTAACGGACACCACCTACAAGCCTAAAATCCTCCCACACGACCCCGTAGAACTTCAAAGTACATAGCGTTGCACGGGAAAAAGCCGAGCCACACAGGCATCCACGCGTTACATATTATCGGCACAACATCAGACCGCCGCTAAAAGACAATACAACTCCGTGCAAGCTCCCCGCGATATACCTCTACTCAGACAGCGACGCGAGACGCGTGAAAATCAGAAACATGGATAACGGCAACGGCGCGGGCATAACAGAACGGCCATTCCATCCTTACAACGCTGGCCGCGACCCGGTCGCATGCCGCGTCATCTTGTGAAAGTACACATCTCTACCAACCACAAATATCGCCGTACGAAAGATAGCACTGGCGAAAAAAGCCCAAGTCTACAAGTACCCCGACTCAGTGGAATGATTCGCTGTGCAAGACGCCGAGCTATAAAACTGGGAAAGGTCGAGGGCGGTCGACTGGAACGAAGATCAACGACACCACCCGCCCCTTCCACCGATCCAGACAATCATGACAAGAAATTACAAGTCTGACAGCGCCGGAAACGTGGTTGGAGGAAAATCGCGATGCTCGCTACAGGGGACCTGATGGCACCCCACATACACTACGACCCAGAAATAACCGCCGCACGAAGGGTAAATCATTACGTAAGCACGAATAAATTGCACCATTTCCAATATTTATATATCAAGAGAAAAGTGTTAATAACATATTTTCTCTCTTTTCATCAATATATAAAACAAATATATGTATATGATGTATATCTATATTAAAAAACTTGATAGTAATTGAAAAAAACGAGACGGCTGCGTTCTGTAGACAGCAGCCTTCCGACAGTGATTTCAGCTGTGGCACAACGCAGCGCAGGCGTTCAGAGCCGACGATCTTGCGGGTGTTAGTAGAAAGGTCTGTCGATGCGTGGACATAGAAGATGGTGGAGTTTTCCATCAGTGTCAGGCCCCGAACGTGCATGTGCAATGAGAACCCAAAGAGTAGAAAACGACAAAGCGAAACTATTTTCAAACTGCGCCTGATGCAAGGATGACGACAGCATGGACGAGTAAATTGGCGCAGGTAAGAGGACGGGACGTACATGAAAGCGGACGGCGCGTGTCCGCTGGGGTTTAGCGCGTGGAGGGAAAGGGCAGGAGAAGGAGCGCAGAAATAGGGGGAAAGTTATGGTTTTTGGGGGGAAGGGCTCTCTGGCAGAGGAAAAAATGCACAGGA
>JAVCKV010260029.1:0-15191 GCA_032274145.1 Herpochondria borealis
TGAAGAGGCCGGGTGAGTACTGTCAAGGTAGAGACTGATCTTCCGGTGGTGTTTTGAGCCGGAAGTTCTCCTGTCTAGCCTTGTTTTCGAATGATGGCCCGGGGCGAAAATCGTTGCGGTTTTTTAAACTCTTTGCTTAAGTCTATAGAGTCTTTCACTAAGTGTTAGCTGTAACCAATCCAGTCGTGTTGTTATGGCCGGGACGCATAACATTTGAGACTAAATAAAGGAAAAACAATAATTAGGTAGTGACCGGTGGCAGTTTGAGTGAGAGTACCTATGTGGGCTTCATTCCGGCGCCATTACAGTGACCTTGAGAAAACCTTCTGGTGTGAATCAATCGATTCGGAATCGGGCCAGTGGTTCTATGACAAGGAGTACTACCATGATGGGACGCGCACAAACCTATAGCGATCTGCAAAGTTTTGAAGTTCGCAATCCTTTCGATAACAGTCTGTTAAAAACCCTCCCGAGCGATAGCCAGGCAGATGTATCTGAGGCGCTGGATAAATTATCGACCTACGATTTCCGGCTTTCAGGCTGGCAGCGGTATGAGATCCTGTCCCGTCTATGTTCTTTACTGGAAATTCATCGGGCTGATCTGCAGAGAATCATCAGTCTAGAATCCGGTAAAACACTACACGATGCGGATATCGAAGTGAATCGCGCTTACCAGGCATTTCTACTTTCTGCCGAAGAGGCGAAGCGCATAACCGGTGAGCTGATCCCCCTTGACTCAGTCGCGGGTATGGACGACGGTGTGGCGATGATCTACCGCAAACCACTGGGGATTGTTGCTGCAATAACGCCGTTCAATTTTCCTTTGAATCTTGTTGCCCACAAGGTCGGGCCGGCGCTTGCGGCTAATAACCCGGTGATATTAAAACCATCGGAATCGACTCCTCTTACCGCGATTCGCCTTGTAGAGCTTTTGTATCAGGCGGGTCTGCCCGAGGAGATGCTACAAATTGTGGTTGGTGAACCCGAAAAACTAGTCGACGTTCTTTGTGAAGACGAACGAGTCAAAAAGATTAGCTTTACCGGTAGCGTTGAGGTGGGAAAAGCCATCAGCCGAAAGTCGGGGATGCAAGAACTCTGTATGGAACTTGGCGGTAACGATCCCATGGTTATCCTGGCTGATGCTGATCTGGAAGCCGCACTGCCGCTGGCGATTGATGGCGCTTTCGGCAATAACGGTGAGCGGTGTACGTCAGTAAAACGATTCGTCATAGAAGAGAGTATTGCTGACGAGTTCATTGACCGGTTTGTTGCTGCGACCAATCAACTGAAGGTAGGCAGCCAGCTTGATCCGTCGGTTGACATCGGTCCGTTGATTAATGTGCAGGCGGCAACTCGAATCCAGGAGCGCATAGAAAGTGCGGTAGCTCAAGGTGCCGATCTGTTGTGTGGTGGGAAAAGGCAGGGTGCGCTTTATTGGCCGACTGTGCTGGATAGTGTCAGTAACAGCAATCCAATTGTGGCTGAGGAAACATTCGGTCCGATAGCGCCGTTTATTCGAGTGAAGAATTTTGATGCGGCTATTGATGTGGTCAACGATAGTACCTACGGATTGCAATCGGGGGTGTTTACCAACGATCTTAAAAAAGCCAGGGATGCCGTGAATCGTATCAATGCGGGGGCCGTCATGATTAACCGGCCCCCCGGTTTTCGTGCGGAACACTTGCCGTTCGGTGGTTTGAAAAACAGCGGGATGGGCAGGGAAGGGATTAAGTATGCGGTTAACGCGATGACACGGACAAAAATGGCAATCATGTAGACAACGGTCGGCGGACCATCAGTCTAATGGGTATTGCTACAACAGAAACACAGGCGCTGGCTGTCTTGCTGCAGTTATTGCCGGTGGCGTTTATCGCTTTTGTTATCGGTGGTTTTGTAAAGGGGGCGATTGGTCTTGGTATGCCGGTGACTGTGGTCAGCATACTGTGTTTGGCGACCGATATCAGAACCTCGGCAATGTTGGTACTTGTACCGGTGCTTATCACCAATTTGTGGCAGTGCATCAATGGCGGAATCTGGTTAAAAACCTATCAACGCTACTGGCGGCTTACCCTCAGTATGACGGTGATATTACTGCTCACATCGGTTACGTCAGTGGTGTTTTCAGATAAGTTTATCACCCTGGTTGTGGGCTTTGTGTTGATGTTATTTGCCGCGTCTAACCTGTTGTTGAAAACAACCCGTATTTCCAGTCGGGTTGATCCGCAGGCACAGTACATCGCTGGTATTGCTACCGGTGTCCTGGGCGGTCTTTCAGGCTTGATCGTGGTGCCGTTAGCGATATATTTTGCTGCATGTCACCTGGGAAGAGAGCAGTTCATCACCTGCACAGCCCCTTTCTTTTTACTGGGTGCGGGTCTGCTGTCATTAGGCTATACATGGAATGGTGTGTTAACCGAAGAACTGATGTTCCATTCCGCCTTACTGGTGATACCGGCTGTGATCGGGCTTATGGCAGGTGAGAAAATACGGCCATTCATACCGGACAGGAAGTTCAGGCGTTTGTTGTTACTGATCTTTCTGGCGATGGGGGTGAATCTGGTACAGCGTGGGCTTGCGGGTTAACGGTCAATATGATCAGCAGGTCTTCGGCGATGCCAGACACACCAGACAAAATCGATCACGGGCTGTTTGTAAATAGAGGGTAGGGCTGAGCCTGTGCATGGTTTGTCTCCGGAGCGGAGAGCCGCGGGTTCGAAGATTCGTTTAGTCATGCGCCGGTGGATTTAGACTGTTTACTAAAATCCACCTGCGCATGTTTGTACAATGTGAGGTTTTATACTTAACCTTGTACCGGACACACTGTTGAGTTTTCTTTTACTCAACAGTAGTTACCGGATTCATCAGTATCGAGTGATATCGAATTTATCCAGTCGAAATTCGAGTTGACCCCAGAAAGTCTCCGTGCCCATCTCTATTGCACCCATACAAGTGTTTTCCATGGAGCCCAGTCCAAGGCTGCTACTGTTTTCCCGACTCCAGTCTATGAAGGCATTCCAGTCCAGTGTGCCGCTTGGTGTGGTTTGCTCAGCGACGAAAGCCACGTAACCCCAGCTAAGAATAGGGTTAGCGTATACTTTCCATAACGTTCCATTAATGGTGGCTGTGGTGATCTGGGTGCCTGGTGTTTTTTCAGATGGCACACCCACCCATACCATCATTTCAAATTGCTTGTTATCATCGCCAGCTTCGCAGCTGCTGTGAAAAAATGATTCAAGGGCCACATTATATTCAGCTTCGCCCGTGGTACTGAAGGCGTAATCTATCTGGTAGTTATCGATCTCTTCAATCGGTCTTGGAAGGCCGGTTTCTTCCTCTGTGCCGGATAAATTTCGTTCGTTTTTCCGCCCGTAATAGACTTGCGGGTAAGATTTTACCTGAGCCAGATCGCCTTCATTTCTTTCCAGCCAATCGAATCTCCAGGTGGCTACCGGGTCGCCGGCACTATTTTGTTCAAGTTCAATGCACTGAGTCCATCGATCGCTATAAACAGCACTGTTGTTCCAGGTGTTGTTTTGTATTCTCAGGTTGCCATAAGCAATCTCTGCCCAGCTGTCGCATAGCTGTGTGTTAAATAGCGGGTCGTCGGCGGTCTTGCTAATCCCTTCAATTACCTGACAGCTACGATTAAACTCATAACCGTATCCGGTTTCAAGGGGATCGGAAGCTGTGCTCAGGCATGTTGGCAACGTGTTATCGGGGGATGTCGGGATTGATGGTTGCTCGTTGTCATCTGCATCTGCCACCTTGCAACTCTGATCATTCTCCCAGCCCCATCCATCGTTGTTCGGGTCCGAGTCACTCAGCAGACACGGTGGATATTTAGCTTTACCGAGTTTCGGCTCTTCAGCAGTCGGGATGTTTTTAACTACGCAAGAACCATTATTCTCCCAGCCCCATCCGTCATTGTCAGGGTCAGAGTCACTTTGCAGGCAGTCTGGATAAGTACCGTTTGAGGGTTCAGGGGGTTGAACGACGATGCAGGAGCGATAGTTCTCCCAACCCCAGCCATCCCCGTCCGGGTCGCTGCTGGAATGTTGGCAATCCGGTGTTTGATTGTTGAGTGGTTCGGGTGTAAGAACCGTTACCACGCAAGTTTGTGATTGCTCCCATCCATAGCCATCACCGTCAGTATCACTGGCTGTGGTACAACCCGGCCAACCACTGGTGTTAGCTGCAAAGGCGACGACGCAGGATTTTGAATTCTCCCAGCCCCAGCCATCTCCGTCTGCGTCAGAGTGCTCTGACAAGCAGGTTGGTGTGCTGGCGAATGCATTACCGCCAACTGCTAATAATGCAAAGGAGGTTATGCACAGAAGTCGTGCTTTTTTTCTAATTTGCTGCGTGGCTACATTCATCCTGATGCCTTATTATTTTTATTTTTTTGCAGGTTTTTCGCTCACATGACGATCAGATCCCTGGTGGACGTCACGACAGCGTCTTTGCGCCCCGTTTTAAAAAAAACGGGTGTGGCGAAGAATAATTCTTTGCGAGGATAACGGCTCGGTGAATTGTGTCTTTAGGAGAATTGCGAGAACAGGCTGAAAGGAAAGCAGATTTCTGGAATAAGTCAGAGGTAGAGCACAGGGTTTGGCGAGTTCGGGGTGGTTAAAATGGCAATTCTGACGCAGTTTCTATTGATCTGGTGAGATGCCAGAGGCAGTCTATGACCGTCGCGCCTGTCGCTGAAATTCGACTTTTTGCTTGTGGATCAAGCTTGAATGAGCGCCTGGCTTGTTGCTGATGCACTGGTCCGAAAATCAAGAGCTGCGGTCCACTATTTGTGGTATCAGCTAAGCTGAAAATACTGATAAACCGCAGGCCTGATTTTTATATTCTTCTATTTACCTGCTCTCCCGAAGATGAATAATCCTGCCGCGGGCGGGTTAAGATATTGCTCAAACAGTTAGAAAATTCAGGCGTTTGCTGTAGCTGGTTTTTCTGTCGATCCTGGTTAGTCTGGTGGCGTATGGATTTGTTGGCTGAACTCGAACTTAGCCATGTGCACGTTGGTTGCGTTAATCATTACTGACGTTCGTCTTTCAAAGACTGTTGGCCTACCATCATGGTACGAGGCACGTAGATACTCCCCGCCTCCCACCGTTATAGTTCTCCGCGCGACTCGCTTAGGCCGAATGTTCTGGTCTTAGCCGATGTGCCACAGTCCCCGGCAATATCACAGCCGTATTATCAATAACAGTGGCTGATCTATCACGCAGATGCTCTATTCCAGTTGCGCAGCTACCATTAGCAATCGGTGCGGCGCAGTTCGTTTGGTTTGGCTCAAGCTCTTTTCTACATTGTGAATGGTAAGCACGGGTTAGTGTTATATTGTCAGTACGAGCTGTTATTCTGCTTAGTAGAAAAAAATGAACTAACTTGTATTGGGAGGTAATGATGAAATTGTCAGAAGCTCTAGCCGAGCGATCGGAGTTGACTCGAAAATTACATGAATTGAAAGATAGAATAATTCGGAATGCCAAGTGTCAGGAAGGTGAAAAGCCTGCAGAAGATCCGGGTGAACTGCTACAACACTATTCTTCTACTGCAGTGCAATCTAGTGAGTTAATCGTGCGTATTAATAATACCAACAACGCGATATTTCTTTCAGATGGTATGCCAATGATTCAAGCGCTGGCTGATCGGGACAGATTGAAAAGTGCGCATTCATTGTTGAAGTCGCTGGCGGCTGAAGCAACACCTAAGCAAGATCGTTATAGTAAGAAAGAAATCAAGTTTGTGAGTGCAATAAGCGTGAAAGATATCCAAAAAGAAGCGGATGATACGGCGCAGGCTTATCGGACACTTGATGGTAAAATTCAGCAAGCTAACTGGAGTCACGATCTGACCTGATGGGAGCGGTAGCGCTTACATAGAGGCGAACACAACCCGCCAACTGGGTTAAGTTGGAACTTGGAGGGGCAAAGGGCTGCCCCCGGGGTTCGACTCCCCTTTATACAACTCATGCCTTGTACAGTTACATGAGTAAAGGGTATTTAGTATTGTAATTACCATGTGTTGATCTATGAAAGTGTGAGGGTGGGTAAGGGGTTCTCTGAATACAATTGTTTATTTTTTCACTACTGCTACACCAGGAAATGCATCGCTAAAAACCATTCCGAGAGCAGGCTTGCCTGCATTATTTTGTGTACCGCATACTATAAGTATGGAAAAATTACAGGCAGATGGCAAAAACAGCAGCGCTGTGATACGTCAGTTAAAACAGCAGGCAATACCTACACCGTTGCACCCATAGTATTAATTTTGCCGGAAACCTGGTGATCAGGAAGTCTGGATAAAACGCGATGATCTTGCCGGGCTGGAGGGCGGGGGGTAACAAAATCCGAAGGCTTGAATATCTGGCTGATGATGCATTTGAATCGGGCTGCGATTTGCTGGTGACCATTGGGGCTATTCAACCTGGTTTCAGGCTGTGCTTTAGATTTATTATCAAAAACGGTCCTGTCTAACATTGACCGGCCAGATCCAAAAAAAACCTTCGTTTGCAATTTCAACCTGAAAGCCCCGTGTCGCGTACCGGTGATCGCCTACATTTAATTACACGCGTCGGACGAAAGAACGTCGTAAATAGTCCTTACCCAGAACCACTGCGGGCGGGCGCCCCAAATTCCGTAGAGTAACCGATATTCTCCATCAGCATGCTGGATAGCTTGCCTGACACAATAATCCGGCGTCCCAATGGCAATAGAAATTACATTGGCAAGATCATCGACTGGTGTTAATTTAACGGTCCGGACAGACACAAGTATGATTTTCTGTGGGAATTGTTGGCGTCTGTTGGATACACTGGAGGAATACAATGAAAGACATAGATGACGTTTCGTTTGACGAATATGATGAAATAATCAACCCGCGACCTGAAGAGACAGATTTTGATCGTGTTATGGATATGGCACTTTCACGTCGTGACTTAATGAAAGGCGTGATGATATTCGGCGGGGTTGCTGCACTGGGCAATACGCTGATGCCTGGTATCACCGAAGCTGCACCGCACCGCTTTGCATTCGATGCAGTAGAGACCAGCACGACTGACGGCATTACCGTACCCCCGGGCTATAGTGCAAGTGTAGTGGCGCGATGGGGTGATCCACTTTGGTCCGATGCAGAAGAGTTTGACCACCAGACCCGCGGCACCGGTGCCAGCCAGGCCAGGGCGTTCGGGGATAATAACGACGGCATGGAAGTTTATGCCCACGGTGATAAAACGATTTTGATCGCCAATAACGAATACACCAATAAAAGCGTGATGTGGGGAAATCACCCAGACGGCAAAGCCGCAAGCGATGACGATATTCTCAAGGGAATGAATGCGCATGGCTTGACTGCTGCAGAAATTGCACAAGTAGATGGTCAGTGGGCCATTGTTAAAGACAGCCCGTTCAATCGTCGCTTTACACCGGATGTAGAAATGGATATCACCGGTCCGGCAGCGGGTCACGATCTTATGAAAACAGGTAAAGACCCTGCAGGTATGGTTGCTCAGGGCACCTTTAATAACTGCGGTAACGGCTCTACACCGTGGGGCACTTATCTGGCGTGTGAAGAAAATTTCAATGGTTACTTTGCCACTGAAGACCAGGAGCACCCGGTCACAGCGGAAATGAAACGCTATGGCGTGTCACCCAAAGGCCGTGGTTATGGCTGGCACAAAATAGATGATCGCTTCGACCTGGCCAAAGAAGACAACGAGTGTAATCGCCATGGATATGTGACTGAAGTTGACGCCACTGACCCCACCAGTCGGCCTAAAAAGCGTACTGCGCTGGGTCGCTTCAAGCATGAAAACGCTGAAGTTGTTGTGAATGGTGACGGCCATATTGTTGTATACATGGGGGATGATGAGCGGGGCGAATTTCTGTATCGCTACGTTTCAAATGGTGTTTATGCACCCGGTGCTGAAACAGATACACTGCTTGAAGACGGTAAGTTGTATGCGGCAAAGTTTAACGATGATGGTACCGGTGAATGGTTAGAACTTTCTCCGGAAGCGACTGGCATGGCAAATATGGCAGAGGTTTGTATTCATACTCGTGTGGCTGCATCTGCTGTTGGCGCAACCACCATGGATCGCCCTGAATGGGTGAGCGCCAACCCCAAGGCTGCTGAAGTCTATTGCTGTCTGACCAACAATAAAAACCGTGGTGTAAAAACTAACGCCGGTGGTGATGAAACACCAGTGGGTGGTCCTAATCCGCGTGAAGCAAACAAGTACGGTCAGATTGTGCGCTGGCGTCCGGAAGCAGCCAACCATACCAGTAGCGCCTTTGAGTGGGATCTGTACGCGCTGGCAGGCAACCCGAATGTGCATAATGATCTGAGAGCAGGGTCTGACAACGTGTCTAAAGACAACATGTTTAATTCACCTGACGGATTGAAGTTCGACTCTAACGGTATATTGTGGATACAAACTGACGGCAACTATTCCAATGAAAAGGATTTTGCAGGGCAGGGCAACAATCAAATGCTTGCAGGAGATCCGGCAACCGGGGAAATCCGCCGCTTCCTGACGGGGCCGAAACAGGCTGAAGTGACCGGTCTTACCTGGAGCCCTGATCGTCGCACTATGTTTGTCGGTATCCAGCACCCGGGTGAGCGTGGTGAAGGCAACTGGCCGGATGGTGGTGATTTAACTCCACGTTCTGCCATTATTGCAATCACTCGTGATGACAACGGTTTAGTGGGTTAACTGGAACTGGCTAAGTGATGTTTGTAGCAGCCACAGTCTGTGGCTGCTTGTGGGTTTACAGTTTTACCTATTGCTAGATTACGGGCTGCTTCTCTTTCGTAGTGATTGTTGGAAGGAAATCCTGGTGCGTTAGTGAGTGCTGTATAGGTTGGTCTCGCTGACGCTTCGGGTTTCCATTTGTTTAGGGGGACTTGTTAGCGTCGTGGAGGGCTGTCGGTATGGACTTATTAAACGAAGCCCGGCTCTGATCAGTTTGCCTGGCGGCTAAGTTGATTCTATTGGTTGGGTGTGACTCGTATTCGGGGTTGAGCCATATCACTGGCTGGCCATAAAAATCGGCTGAAATTATCCACCGGCCAGTGATATGAGTTAGGGTCAGGGTAGTTTATTCATGGGTATACATTACTCCTTCATCCAGGTTTCCAGGATGAGGCTGAATCCAGTTGCCACCAACATTTCGCGGTCACTGTCGCTCAAATTAGTATCTAACCAGATCGTGGTATTTCCACCCATCAATGATACGGCCATTAATGGATCATTCATCTCTGTAACAGTTATTCCGGCGAACTTGTCGTCAGTAACCATATCTTCGGGATATGCGGGGGCCCGACCAGCCAGTCCCGGGCCACTGGCTGATGATTCTGCTGCGAGAGAAATTTCAAGGGGGGCTTTTTGGCGTTCAAGTCTGAGTTCTGGTTTACCATTGGCACTTTTATAAACCTCCAGGGTCCACGCCTGATCTGCGTTGGTAATAAAGCAACTCATTCGAGAGGCCAGCCACTCACCGTAGTATTCTACTGATCCGTCTTCGTTGTCTTTGAGAAAACCAATTTGAGTTCGTGATACTTCGTCGTTCTCTAAAAACACAGAATTAGTTTGGCATTCAGTCTGAACTGCAGGTCCGGTCGAATTGGCAATACTATAGGAAAAGGTCTGTTCCTCTTCGACCCGGTATTGGTCATAAGTAATTGTCTCAAAATTGAGTTCGCGTCTCAGGATCAGGTTCCAGAAAGTATTATCGACCGTGGTCCTTTTTTCTGGTTGGGGATCTGATACGCTGGATCTGACGGGTGTTTTTTTGTCTATCGTTACATTAGCTGCGCGATAGTCACCGAGCTCTACATTGAAAAATGATGAGTTGTATCTTCGGACCGGTGCACGAACTGAAATCTTTTCTGAACCCGTTTCAAACCCTTCATCCAGTACAATGGTGCGGTAGCCTCCTGTTGTGATGGTGCAGGCTGTTAAAATCAGTGGGCCCAGTAGAGCAGTTGCGAAAATAAGAGGCTTGGTGGTGATAAGTTTCATGTTAACGAGGGGCTCTTGTTGGTAGCGGTACAAAGTGATAACCGACCGTTCATTATTTGCGGGCCGATTAAACAACGACGAAGCTGAGATTTGCGCCGATCAAGGCTAAAATCAGATTGCGTATTTATACGGCCAGGCGCTGAACAAGTACTTAATGCAAGGGCGGAATCAGATACACCTTGATACAATTCTGGTAGAACTAACCGGATAGCTGTCTGCCAGCTGACATCGTTGAGGGTAGCGCTGGAAGCGAAGTAGTTAATTAATAACACGGGAGAATTTCGGGGCAACCCGACGATTTCAGGAATCGCAGCAATCAACTTGCCAATCTATGATGTTCGCGCAGGTCGATGGCCGTTATATGCAGAAAATATCGAACTATTGCTTCGATACTGGATAGTGAATCGCCGTTAGGTAACCATAATGATGAATATTAATTGACGGCGGTAACAACGAGTAATCCTTGAGTCAGGAAATTTAATGGCAATACCAGACACCATGCACGCTTTTCTATTGACGGGGCATGGAGATACAAACAAATTAGCATACAGCGACTCAGTGGCCGTCCCGTCACTCTTTGCGGACGAAGTACTGATCAAAGTGTATGCGTCTGCTGTAAATAATACTGACATCAATACCAGGTTAGCGTGGTATTCCAAGTCAGTTCGTGATGCAAAAGATGTGGCATCAACTTACCTGACGGTCGATGAGGATGGCAGTTGGTCAGGGGATCCGCTTGTTTTCCCAAGGATACAGGGCGCTGATTGTTGCGGAGAAATTGTAGCGGTCGGCTCTGCGGTTAACGCTGGCAGATTAGGTGAGCGGGTCCTGGTCAGAGCACTACAGCGCACCGGTGCACAGGGTGGCCCGTTTCACACCTGGTCATTCGGTTCCGATTGCGATGGGGGTTTTGCACAGTACACAAAAACCTTTTCTCGTGATGCTTTGGTGGTTGAATCTGATTGGTCGCATACAGAGCTAGCTTCTATTCCGTGTGCGTACTCAACAGCAGAGGGAATGCTTGAAAGAGCCAATGTGCAGGCTGATAGAATTCTGATCACTGGTGCTTCGGGCGGTGTCGGTGCGGCAGCGGTACAACTGGCTAAATGCAGAGGTGCCCATGTTGTGGCACAAACATCATCGGGTAAGGTTGATGCGGTCAAAGCCATTGGCGCAGATGAGGTAGTGCTTCGAGAAGATGTTCTTGAAAAAGACGCGTTTGATGTTGTGATTGATCTGGTGGCAGGCCCTTCGTGGCCTGACCTGATCGATAGTTTACGAAGGGGTGGTCGTTACGTGGTGGCGGGTGCTATCGCGGGGCCGATTGTTGAGCTTGATGTACGAACGCTTTACCTGAGAGACCTTTCATTTTTTGGAACAACATTCCAGTCAGATTCAATCTTGCCTGCAGTAATACAGCGTATTGAAAGACACGAGATTAAACCCCTGGTTGCTGCCTGTTATCCGCTGGCGAAACTGGTTGATGCTCAGGCTGAATTTCTGACAAAGAAACACATTGGTAAAATCGCTATTGAGATTTAGCCGGACTGCCAAAATAAACAGTTAAGACAACCGACGTAGAATTCAGATTTATCAGTCAACTGGATTCCTGACTGGTTCATCAGGAAAATGGTGTTGGAATTTGCTTCGAGTTTTTAGCGTTTCTGAAAACCAGTGGTTTAGCCGCTGGCTTTTGGCTCGCTTGTATCGCTTCATCAATCAGATGTCGATTGGGTGATTTATCACAGACGGGATCAGTGGCTGCAGCATCACCGGTAAGCATAAAGGCCTGGCACCGGCAGCCGCCGAAGTCTTTTTCTTTCTCAGCGCAAGAGAGACAAGGTTCCTGCATCCAGTCAAAACCCCGAAACTTATTAAACGCATCTGATGTTTTCCAGATTTCACTTAACGGCGTATCTTTTACGTTAGGAAAATTCAGGTTCGGTATGACACGCGCCGAATGACACGGTAGAGCAGTACCATCTGGAGTGACCAACATAAACAGGCTGCCCCAACCGCTCATGCAGGGTTTGGGGCGATTCTCGTGGTAGTCGGGTATGACATAGTAAATCTTCATCGCGTCGTTAATTTTCTGCTCGCGAAATCGATTAACCGCGGCTTCGGCCTGTTCCAGCTGTGCATGGTCCGGCATCAAGACATCGCGATTAAGGAATGCCCAGCCGTAGTACTGAGTCGTTGCAAGCTCTACGTAGTCTGCTTCCAGCTGGGTGGCCAGTGTCAGCATGTCTTCAACTTGTTCTATGTTTTCACTGTGGACAACAAAGCACAGCACCATTGGAAAACCGTTTTCTTTAACGGCGCGCGCCATTTCAAGTTTATGTTCAAAAGAATCGGTGCCGGCGATCCAGTTATTCAGTTCACTGGAGCTTGCCTGAAAACTGACCTGTATATGATCAAGCCCTGCCTCTTTAAGTGATGCGACGCGATCGGCAGACATGCCTATGCCTGATGTAATCAGATTGGTGTAGTAGCCAAGCTTTCGTGCTTCGGCAACGATCGCTTCCAGATCTTTGCGCACAATAGGTTCACCGCCTGACAGCCCTAGTTGAGCCGCGCCCAACTCACGGCCTTCACGTAGTACTTTTATCCACTGATCGGTGTCCAGTTCAACGCCGGTCTTTGCGAAGTCGACCGGGTTGCTGCAGTAGGGGCACTGAAGCGGGCATTTGTAGGTAAGTTCAGCCAGTAACCACAATGGTGCATTTGGTTCAGACATTTATCCAGCCCTGATCTGATGCCCCGGCAATGAAGTCGAGTACATCTTTTGAAAGATCTGCACCGGGGAATTTCTCTTCTAACGCTGCAATGATCGCTGCAACGTCTTGCTCACCGGTGCACTGTTGTAAAATTTCAGCGGCACTTGTGCTTAGTACTTTCATGCCTTCCGGATATAAAACGACGAAACTGTCTTGTGCTGCTTCCCACTGCAGTCGATAACCGTTGGCAAGTTTGGGGACTTGTTGCAGTTGCGGGGAAGGGGATTCATTGTTGCTCATGGTGCCAGTGTCCCCGCTGCGGTTGTATCAACATTAAAGTAAGGTGGCATTTGATGTACATACGCCATGTGCATGGCGTCGAGCATGGTCCAGAGGATATCGAGCTTTAATTGCAGGATTTCCATTGCCCGATCCTGTTGTTCACGCGTAGTGAAATGATCGAGTGTAACTGACAAGCCGTGTTCTACATCTCTGTGAGCTTCTTTGATCCTGCCTTTAAAGTAGTCGAGACCCTGGCTTTCTATCCATGGGTATTTTTCAGGCCAGCTGGATATTCTTTGCTTGTGAATGGTGGGTGCAAACATTTCTGTCAGTGATGAACAGGCGGCTTCCTGCCAGCTGGCACTCGCCACAAAGTTGATGTAGGCATCAACGGCAAAGCGAACACCCGGCAACACCAGTTTTTCACTAATGACATCTTCACGATCAAGACCGGTGGCTTCGGCAAGTCGCAACCAGATTTCAATACCACCAGCACTTCCGGGGCCGCCATCGTGATCAATAATCCGTTGTACCCATTGTTGCCGAACCAGACGGTCCGGGCAGTTGGCCAGTACGGTGGCATCTTTGCGAGGGATGGTGATTTGATAGTAATAGCGGTTGGCAACCCAGCCCTGTATCTGCTCACGGGTTAGCTTGCCTTCGTACATCATTTGTTGAAAGGGGTGATGGATATGATATTTCGCCCCCAGTGATCGCAGCTGTTGTTCGAACAGCTCAGGCGACCAGGCTTTGTCTCTGTTACCTGTCATTGTGGGTCCAGTGTGCAGTTAGTGTGATGCAGGGCGTTTGAAGTGATGATCACAGCGTGATTTCCATACCATCGCTGGCGACTTCAATATTCTGCTTCTGCAGTTGTGCTCGTTGTTCTGAGTCCCGGTCGAGGATGGGATTGGTGTTGTTAATATGAATCAGAATTTTGCGCGAGGTAAATCCCGCGAGTTCTTCGATCATACCGCCGCTGCCTGATTGAGCCAGATGTCCCATCTCTGAGGCCAGCTTGCTGCCGACGCCTCTGGTTTGCATTTCATCGTTGGTCCAGGTTGTGCCATCAACCAGTAGGCAGTCTGCCTGTTTCATGGTTTGGCGTGTTGAATCCTGCAGTCCACCCAGGCCCGGGGAATAAAAAACCGAGCGACCCGTGCTGGTGTCGGTGATGGTGACAGCGATGTTATCGCCCGGGTGCGGATCATATCGATGTGGAGAATAGGGTGGTGCTTTGCTGTCGATATGCAGTGGCGTAAATTCGAGATCAGCAATCCCGGGCACGCTGAAGGTGGTTTGCTGGCTTGAAATCTCACGCCAGTCAACGCCACAGTAGTGTTCCAGCATATTGAAGACAGGAAAGCCGCTGGTGAGATCGCGTTGAACCATTTCTGTGCAGTAAATCGGCAGCCGTTGGTGATGTTCCCGAAGACTCAGCAGGCCAGTGGTGTGGTCTATCTGACTGTCCATCAGCATGACGGCGGTGATACCGGTATCGCGCAAGCTTCTGGCGGGCTGTAGTTGCGGGCACTGACGAAGTTGCTGGCCGATATCAGGGGAGGCATTGATAAGAAGCCAGCTGATGCCGTCGCTGGAAACAGCGATAGACGATTGTGTTCGCGCGCGGGAGTTAATGCGCTTTTCGCGGTGGCCGGCGCAGGTTTCGCAATTGCAGTTCCACTGGGGGTATCCACCACCAGCTGCAGACCCCAGGACTAGAATTTTGAGCATTTCAGCGAGTCAGAAGTTTCGTTTGTAACACGCCCGATGCAGGCATGTTGTGGTCAATTCAGAATAAAACCGCCCTCCAGTGACGACAAAGACGATCCTGAGATCGTCTTTGCGTTAACCAAAAAGCCGTTGTTATTAGCGGCTATAGCAGTACATTGTGACCTCGAAACCGAGACGAATGTCCTTAACAGTAGGTGTTGACCACATAACTAGTTCTCCTCATTGGCAAATTGAATTGCCCGGTTAGCCCGGGCAAATTTTAGTTTACACAGGAAGCATAATCTTAACTAGTAATTTTTTATTGCCCGGTTGGGAGGTTGGTATTGGCGGAATCTCTAGTTGGGAAAGCGGCCAGGTCTGTTGCGATTGGCTCAACCGGGCGGTAATTGGTCCTGCGTCACTCAAAAGTGAGGGCAGCAATCGGC
>JAVCKV010260140.1:0-15186 GCA_032274145.1 Herpochondria borealis
ATTCCTGCGGAGCAATAGGAATAGACTAGACTTTTTTGGTTCGTTTTTTTGGCAATGAAAAAAATGAACAATGACAAAACTTACTAGAATGCTCCATAAAAAAATGCATTTACGGTTTACTGTATTTAACAAAGACAAAAAATTAACAACATGAAATACCTCTTATTGTTTGGTATCCTTTGGACAAACCTATCTTTTGGTCAGGAAACAAATAACTCCAACAAAGGAAATTTTACGCTTAAATATTTTAAAATTGAAAGAACACAAATAGGTGGTTCTTATGATACTCAACTGAGTAATCATTTTGACTATTTAAAGTTATTTAAAAAAGACCAGCGGTTCGCACCTGATGAACCTTCCTCTATTTCTTCATTAGAGTTTACTTTTTTCGAAAAAAAATTAAAGCCCAAATTGACTTTTGAACTCTCGGCTGGATTTTATAGAAACCATATTAAAGGAGATCTCTTGTTAGATGATGAAAACAAAGTTCATTTCGGTTTGGGAAATAGTCAAGTAGGTATTAGTTCGACGGGTACTATAAATTACGATTTTTATAAAGGATTAAGGTTAGGTTATTTTTTACAGCTCGGAGCAGGATTTCATTTCACCCGTTGGCAAGAAGGTGATGCTACAATTACTCCTAAAGAATGGGGCCGTCGAGGTGCAGGTACGATGGTCAATTCAGGTTTGCAATTGACTTCTCCAAAACTTTGGAATCGATTTTCTATTCATGGTTACCTACTTTATAACATTACTTTTTCAAAATACGATGACATCACTTACGAACCTGCAATCATTCGTCCTGTCTATGATTATCAGGATATTCATTTTACTTTAAAAAATAAAAATATCATTGCAGCTTTAGGTTTGAGTTTTGATATTTTAAAAAATAAATAATGAGAATTATTCTATTAATATGGGTTTCCTTCTTCTTCCTTCAAACTCCACTATTTTCACAATCTAACCAACATCGCTTTTACATTTATTGGGGATGGAACAGAGGTTATTTTTCCAGATCAGATATTAAATTTAAAAGTGCCAATTACGATTTCAAACTCTTAGATGTAATAGCAAAAGATAGGCAAACGCCCTTCTCACTAGACGTATATTTTCATCCTACCAAATTGACCATCCCTCAAACCAATGTTGGAATTGGCTATTATTTAAAAAACAATTACATCCTCACTTTCACAGTAGACCATATGAAATATGTCGTTCAACAAAATCAAAATGTAACGATTGATGGTTTCATTTCTAACACTAATACTACATATGACGGAATTTACAATAATAAAACTATACTCATCCAACCTGATTTCCTAAGGATGGAACATACCGATGGTTTAAATTATATCGCTTTTGGAATGAGTCGTTCTGATAATATTTTTCAAAAAATTGCTTCTTTAAAAGATAAGTTAGAATTGAATTTGGTGGAAGGAATCGAAACTGGTTTTCTAATGCCAAGAACAGATGTTACCGTCCTCAATCAACCTACTCGAAATGAATATCATGTTTCGGGTTTGGGCGTTTCATTGAAAGCGGGTTTGCATTTGACTTTCTTTAAACATTATTTTATTCATGGTGAAATGAAAGGTGGGTACATCAACCTATTTGATATTCTAACTTCTCCTGATGGAAAAAACAAAGCCCAACAAGACTTTTACTTTTTGCAAACGACGATTCAATTTGGTGGAATTTTTTATCTCAAAAAGAAGAAAAGTAAAAAATAAAATTAAACCACATAAGTTCACAGAAGGACACATAAGCCTTCAAAATTGATGTGTCCTTCTGTAAAATCATGTGGTTCAGTTTTAATTTCCAACAGGACGCACCTTCATATTTTGATTTAAAAAACTACCAAAAACATTAGAGTCTGCACCACTTGGTAACACTGCTATTTCAACTTTCGATGCCAACTCTTTATTGATAAGAAAAGATGCAAAAGCAGGATTATCAGCACATAACTTTGCCAACTCCAATTGTTGTTCAAAAGCCACTCTATCCAATTTCCTTTGTTTGTCAATTTTGATTTGTTCCAATTCTTGTTGTTTTTCTATTTCAAGATTTTTCAAATCCCGTTTCTTTTCTAAACCTGCTTTAGCAATTAGTTTAAGTTTTTCTGCTTCCGCTTGAGCTTGCATTCTTTGCACTTGTTTTTGAGTTTCAGCTTTGGCGAGTTCTATTTTACGACGACTCTTTTCTGTCTGAGCTTGTATCTTTTGGAGTTTACCTTTTGCTTCCGCTTGCGCAATTTGTACTTGACCATCTGCCTCCGCTTTTTTCTTATTGGCAGCAGCACGTTCCAATTCTACCTCATTCATTTGCCGAATCTTCTCTATCTCTTGTCGCTTCAATCCGACCTGTTCCATTGCCTTAGTATAACTTTTGGGAAATTCAATATCTGATAAAATAATTTCCTTAATGACAATACCCTGTTCACCTAATTCAGATTTAAGTTCACTTTTAATTTCAGAAATATACAATTGTCGATGACTAGAAAAAACAGAATCTACACTAGGGAATTGATTCGAAATCGTTTTCACCAATTCCAAAGCACGAGGTCTCAACACAACCAAATTAAAAGAATCAGCAGAACTAAATTGATTATAAAAATAGGGGCCATCTTCTAATGCCCAACGAACAGAAAGTGTCAACTTCAGCGGAACGCCATCTCCAAGTCTAACTTCATGCAAATAATTTTCATGAACAAAATCTTTATTGGAAAAATTACTATGGTAACAACTGGAAAAGAAAATAGTCATCGTAACCAACACAATGATAGGTAAAAGTCTGAGGGTTCTCATCTTGATAAATTTTAAGAAATGAAAAAAGAGATTTGAATTTCGATTACAAGATGAGAGGAAATACTTATTTAAATTTGCTCAACTATTATTTGCAAAGCATGAGGGAGTAAGTGGTAGGTATGGGGAATTAATTGAATATTTAATTTTGAAGGAAGAGTCTTCAGGGAAATAAATAAAAGATTGATTTAGGATTATGGATTCATGATTATGGATTGCCTTCTAACTTGTCACCAAATATTAAAGGCAACATAAATTTTTCATAAGAACCATAAAAAATCAGCGTCAAAAAAAAGGTTGAGGGCAAGTTAGAAGGCAATCCTTAATCCATAATTTTGAATCCATAATCTTAATTAAGATCCATAATCTTGAATCAAACTTTATCAATCCATTTCAAAAGATTATTATAACACTTCTTTCGCATAGTCTTAATCGTATCATAAGAACTATAATTGAATCGTTCTTGAAGGTCTTTTAGTTTTTTCTTTTCGATATAAAAAGCGGTAAGTAATTGTTTGCATTTATCACCCAATTTTGCCCAAGCAGCAGTGAAGTTATCCGCCTGAGTTTTTTCTAAATCAGTTAAGGCATCCGCTTGCTCTTTTTTGAGGAGTGGATTAAAATCTTCCCCATATAAATCTACCTTTTGACCAAGGTAATGTTCTACCTTATCGATATCAAGTGAAAGGGTAGATTTAGATTTTTTGACTTTTTTCAACCACATGTTGCGACAAATCGTTAATAAGAATCCTCGAAGATTTTTATTCTCCACTTTACCTTTTGTCAACTCTTCCGTCAATTTCATCACTCCATCCATCACCGTATCTTTCGCATCATCCTGCGAACAATAATGATTACCACTATAAAACTCTTTTGTAAGATGTTTGACACAATAATCATAATGATCTAAAAAAAGGCGATCAATTCCTTTCAGATTGCCTTCCTGTAATTCTTTAACAAGTCCCTTAAATTCGTCGTCTGTCATTGGCTATTTTAATTCTTTGAGTCCTTTCTAGCTGAAACCGAAGCGCTCAAAGAAAAATTAATTATTTGAGTGTAGAAATTTATTTTCCTTTCTATTATCAGTTTTCGCCCCGAAAGATAGGAAATTCATTGGTGGGAGTAAAGTTTTTTAGCTGTTTGCTAGGAAAAGATTTTTAGTGATAAAAAATAAATATATAACTCAGCTAATGAATCCTTTTCATTTTGATTTTATGAAAAAAAACAAAACAATAGTTCACCTTTTTTCTTTCTGAACTTATATATGTAGACGCCCAATACCGACAGTTGCAAAGAATACAGTTTCTTTTGAGTGTTAGAGAATCCAAAACATTTAGCAGCATTTCCAAGGACGATTAAAGTCAAACCGATTATTATACCCTGCTAGGTAACAACAACACCCATTTTAAACAATGCTCATTATAGAATCTGTAATTCTTGCAGCAACTGGGCAAAGCGCACAGTTCATACAGATGTGCCCACACTATGAAATCACTTTTTTAGAAAAAATTTTTGATGAACAATATACTCCTCAAGAGTTAAAGATTAGATTAAGGGGAGGTAAGCTTTTAAGTAAATTCAGATTCATCTGATTATGTAAGAGTTTACCCATTTCAAGCCCGACCTTTATTGGTCGGGCTTTTTTTTTGGAAACTGTTTAAAGTTTTGTCGGCATAAAAAAGAAAAAATCACAAATAATTCTTTCCACTTCATTATCTTTATTTTTACAAAATCGTAAATATCGAATAGCTACCTTTAGCAATGAATTTTTAAACAACTTCAATAGGTAGATTCAAGAAGTAAACCCTGAGTGAATGCGTATAGCTTTATTGCTAATATTAATATTTTCTTTCTTCCCCTGTTTTGCCCAATCTGATAAAGCAACTGCTTTAATGGAAAAGGCGAAAATATTGGTAGAAGAAAAAAACTATGACGCTGCTGCTGAGACTTATCAAAAAGCTGCTAATTATTTTCGAAGAAAAAATAATACACCAAGTCGTATCAATGCCTTAATCAAAGCCAGCCAAACTTTCCTTCTTTTCAAAGAAACCTATAAGGCAGAACAATATGCCGCCAAAGTAATTCAACTAAGTTCGGCTAAAGATTCTACGGAAGCAATTGGTCATCTTTTAATTGGTCAGTGTAATATCTTTGAAGGACAACTTCCCGAAGCTTTGAAAAATTTAAAGCGCTCTAAAAAAATTGCAGAAAGTCTCCAACCTAAAAATGAATTAATTATTGGTCAAGCTACTCGAATGATTGGAGTGACTTATACTAAATTGGGACAAGCCGAGTTAGCATTGATTCATGCCAATGATGCCTTAAGTATTTTTCAAAACATTGAACCTACCCCTTCCCTTAACATTGCTAATGCATATGGAACTTTAGGTGAAATTTTTTCAGAAAAAAAACAATATGATATTGCTATCGATCATTTCGAAAAAGCAATTGAGATTTATTCGAAGACAATTGGAGAACAACAAGAGTTAGTTGCTCAACAGTTTTTTTTATTAGGAAAAAATTACATCCTACGTGGAAATTATGATTTAGGATTAATGAACAGCCAACGAGGTTTGACTATCATCGAGGACTTAAAGGGAGAAGAACATCCTGAACGTGCCCCCTTCCTCATCAACCTCGGAAAAGTAAATACCATCAATGGCAATTATCAAGATGCCTTTGATTATTACTATGATGCACTCGACCTGATTGAATATCACTACGGAACCAAAGACCCTAATCTTCCCAATAACTATATCAATATTGCAGATGTTTTAATGGCTCAAAACAAGGTAGACTCTGCTTTAATCTCTTATGAAAAAGCGTTGAATTTGAATCTTGACCTTTACGGTAGTTTTCATCCTATCGTTGCTCATAATTTAAATTTCATTGCTTTAGCTTACGCAAAAAAAGGAAACAACATCAAAGCATTAAAATTTCACAATAATGCATTAGCATTGTTACAAAAAAAATATGGTAACCACCATTCCTCTATTGCGAAAGTTCAACAAGAGATTGGAGAAATATTTTTAGCGGAAAATAAATTTCAGGAAGCACTCCCCTATTTTCAAAAAGCTTTAAATGCTAATGTTCCTGATTTCTCCGTAAAGGATAACATCAATACTATTCCTTCATTGAATGATATTTTTGACAATTATACTTTCCTATCTTCCCTTGAACTTAAAGCTCAGACCCTAACTAAGTTATCGCTTTTAGATAATAATTCTAATCATATTAAATTGGCCAATGAAGCTTATTTTGTTTGTGATTCTTTGATTGATGATATTCGTCGTTCACATATTGATCATAAAGATCAGTTATTCTTTAACAATACAGTTGCAGCTATTTATAAGGATGGCGTTGAGAATTCATTCTTACTCTATCAAACAACAAAAGATAAAGCATACTTAGATAAAGCTTTTTATTTTTCTGAAAAAAACAAATCCAATGTATTGCTACAATCATTTATTCATGACGAAGCCTTACGATTTGGAGATCTTCCTGATTCGTTAGAAGTTTCTGAAAATATATTGAAATCAAATATTTCTTTTTACAAAAGACTTTGGCTAGATGCATTGCAAGACAAAGATAGTTTGCAAATAAATTACGGACAGAAAAAATTATTGGAAGCTAAAGAGGATTATCAGAAATTTGTCGAAGAACTAGAAGAGAATTTCGACACCTATAAACAAAGGAAAAATAACAATGTCGCTACGGCTCTAAAACAAATTCAAGAAGTCCTAGATGTAGAATCAGGACTAATTGATTTATTCTTTGGAAAAGAAAAATTGTTCATCTTCGGCATCACTGCCACTCAAGTCTATTCAATTGAAGTAGCACTTACTCCTGAACTTAACAATTCTATTACAGATTTTAGAAAATCTATTTCTGATGTAAGCTATTTCTTACATCCAGATTCGACACAACATGCCTGGAATAATTTCAATCAAAATGCCCACTATATTTATCAGACGGTACTAGAAGATATTCTGAAAAAATTTGACGAAGAAAATATTAAAAATCTCATTATCCTTCCTGATGGAGAATTAGGTTTTTTACCTTTTGGAGTGCTTACGAAACAACCAACTGATCTAGTTGAACCCAACTATGTCGAATTAGATTACTTGATAAAAAACTATACCATTGGTTATGATTTTTCAGGTTCCTTATTTCTTAAACATGCACAAGACCAACCTTTAAAAGAACAAATCAAATATGGTGGATTCGCACCTACTTATGGTTCAGGACAGTTATCTATGGCGAATAGTTTGGCTAGTCAATTTATTAATCGCGATGGTTATATAGATTTGCCTGCTTCTCGAATGGCAATTGAACAGATTGCTAATTTATTAAAAGGAAAAGCATTTTTAGGGATGGATGCAAGCGCTCAAAATTTCCAAAAGCATCAAGCTGAATTTGATATACTACACTTGGCGATGCATGGCATTTATGATATGGAACAACCTTTAAACTCTCATTTAGTTTGTACCAAAATCGCTGACGAAAATAGAACCATCACTGCTTCGGAAATATATAATATGAATATCCATGCGCTCCTAGTTATCTTAGGTTCTTGCAACTCTGGTTTTGGAAAATTAAATCAAGGAGAAGGTGTCATGAGTATTTCAAGGGCATTCGCTTATGCAGGTTGTCCAAGTATTATCAAAGGACTGTGGAGTTTACCTGATGAAGAAACGGCTGCCATCTCCACTCATTTTATCCAACAATTAAAAAAGGGAAATAAAAAAGACCAAGCGCTTAGATTATCTAAGTTAGCTTACCTCAATAGTAATAATGCTAATATTCCAAAGGAACGTTTTCATCCTTTCTTCTGGGCAGGCTTTGTACCTGTAGGAGATATGAGTGCGTTATACCCTACTGATTTTTTAACGACGGGAGTCTTGTTAGGGAGTTTTGCAATTTTATTGTTATTAGCTGCTTTGTTGGCTTACTTTTCTTGGAAGCAGAGTTGAAGACGGTTGACGGTAAATGGTTAACGATTGACGGGCGTTCCTAAATTGAGTGTCCGTCTGCCGTCGACCATTCATCGTCTACCCTCCAAAAAAAATAATGCCCGAGTACAAAATTGACTCGGGCATTATAAATAATATCGGTTACCTAGCATAAAACACTTTTTGGGATAAGCCCCTCTACCCTACGTAGAGAAGACCTCTATAATTCTTCTAACAGTTCTGCTGCATCTGCACTTTTCCATCCTTTGCTTTCCACCATTTTTCCTAACAATGAAATTGCTTCTTCGTTTCTTTGCATATTCAACAGCGCTAAACTGATAAACCAATTAGATTGTTGTTCGTAACGATCTGGATTGATTTCTTTACTTTTTGTAAGATGAATGATTGCATTTTCATGGTCTGCTACTTTTTGATACAAGTAACATAGTCCTAAATAAAAATGCTTCTCATCTACATTCGTAATATCTTTTTCGATAGACCTTTCCAAGGCAGCTATTGCTGTTGGGAAATTCCCAGCCTTATATGCTTGTATAGCATTTTTCCAATTAGGGTCGGTATCTTCTCCTGACATCTCAGTCATAGGTGAAGTATATTTTTGAGACATCGACAATCCTTCTGCAACTAAAGCATCAGCATTAGACGTTCCAAACATCAAGTATCCAATAGCCATCGTTAATCCTAACAATAAAACTGCAGCTATACTTCTCATTTGACGAAGTGGCAATCTTCTTACTGGAGTCTCTCTTACTTCAGTAATTGTTTTTTGCGCTTGCTGCTCTTTAAGTAGTTTTTGGAAATGCAATTTTCTTTCTACTCTATGATTAGCATTTAAAACTACAGCTAATTGAACCTCCTCTCTGAAGTCCGCATCATCTTTCATGAGGCGGTCAAAAGCGACTTGTTCTTGAGGATTTAATTCCTCACTTAAATACTTTTCTAATAATTCTAATTTATTCATTGTGTACGTAGTTTCCCTTCAATAGAGATATTTGTATTATATAAAATGTAATGTAACAATTAAAGAACATTTGACAAAAGGTAGTGGATAGAAAGATTTTGCATTTTAAAATAACAATCACTTGTAAAAATAATTGTTTTGCAAAAAATATGTTGACCGTGATTCTTGAAAACAGTCTTTCTACTTTATACGAAAAGTCTTGATCTAAAAATTAAAGGGAGTTTTTAAAAGCCTAACTGCCAGAGGATATAAAAAGAAAGCAAAATCTAGTCCTTTCTGTATTCTCTTTGGTTGTCTTCTGTCAGTTAGGTTTTCTATAAATTAGGGAGCAAACCGATTTGGCTTAAAAAATTAAGTTGATCGGCAGTTACCCTGCTTACATGTGACAAGGTTGATAAAAATTGGAAGTGGATTTGTTTAAATAATTAAACATTTTCGCTTCCATATATATAACTTTTATATAGAAAAAGGTGAACCATTTTTTTAATTAATAATGAAATAGTTAAAAATGAATAGTTTTTAGCATTTTTGTAGTAGAATTTAGCCTTTTGAGGCATTGTCATTTCCGTTGAGGGGCGGCTATTCGAAATGACAATATAAAGTTTCCAAAACAAAGACCATATCCAAACGTCATTTTGTACACACTCCCTTTGAAGATTTTAAAATATTAATTTACTATGAAACAAAATCTACTTTTCTTTTTGTCTTGCTTTTTTTTTATTGGAAATATCAACGCTCAAACTCAACCTCCCAAATTAGGTTTAGCACTTAGTGGTGGTGGTGCCAAAGGTCTTGCCCATATTGGCGTATTGAAAGTGTTAGAAGAAGAAGGTATCCAACCTGATTTCATCACAGGGACAAGTATGGGAAGTATCATCGGAGGCTTATATGCGATTGGATATACAGCAGCCGACTTGGAGAAAAAAACAAAAGAAATTCCTTGGGAGGATTATTTCAACGATGATGTTACTCGAAATTTAAAACCTATTGAGGATAAAGAAATTGCGGAACGTTATCAGTTTTCTTTTCAATTTGAAAATGGAAAAATTCAATTACCAAAAGGCTTTATCAAAGGAACTAAGTTACAGATGCTTTTGTCGGAGCTTACTTTACCTGCCCACCACGTCGAAAATTTCGATGATTTTTTCATCCCTTTCCGTTGTGTGTCTACCGATTTGGTTACTGGTGAAGGACACGTTTTTGATAAAGGATTTTTACCTGAAGCGATGAGAGCAAGTGCTGGTATTCCAACAGTCTTTTCTCCTATAGAAATAGATGGAAAAATTTTGGTGGATGGTATGCTAGTCAGAAATCTTCCAGTACAAGATGCCAAAGATATGGGTGCTACACACATCATTGCAGTTGATGTGGGAGCACCATTATATGGAAAAGAAGAACTCAACTCCTTACTTGCTGTGACGGAACAATCTACCGGATTTTGTATGGCTGAATGTACCTCAGAGCAACAAGCACTAGCAGATATTGTCCTTATTCCTGAATTAAAAAAGTATGGTGCATTAGACTTTAGTCAAGTAGATTCAATTATTCAAATAGGAGAAGATGCTGCTAGAAGAGCGTTACCTCAAATTCGAGCTCTACAGAAAAAATTAAATCTCGAAAGGAAATTCCCAAAAGACAGAACAGAAAGAATTCAATTTCTTGATACCTTACTCATTAATTCTATCTCTTTAGAAGAAGATGATAGGCGTGCTCAAACAACACTCTTACGGCTTCTAAAAATCCAACCTCCAGAAGTACTTACTGTCAAACAATTGAATGATAGAATCATACAAGTTTATGGTAGTGGCTTCTTTTCTATTATTGACTATCATCTCAAACCTTCAGGTGATGGTTATGAATTGGTGATTCATTCGAAAAAAAATAGTGATGTCTATTTAAAAGCAGGAGGATATTATGACACTGACATTAATGCTTCCATTTTAGTGAATGCAACTATTAGAAATTTCCTAGTACTGGGTTCTCGCCTAACATTAGACTTACGGGTATCTGAAAGACCTGCTGCATTATTTGATTATTTGATTCAAACTAATTCTAGTCGTCCAAGTATTGGGTTTAGAGTTGATGGCGCATGGGATTTCTTCCCTGGTGATTTGTATGAAAATGGAAACCTTGTCAATAGTTTTGAAATGCAACATGCTTATGATAATCTAGGAATTTTTTCTGCCATTAGTAATCACTCTTCTCTTTGGTTAGGATGGGGAACAGAAATTTTTATTCAAAATCAAATTTTTTCTACTCAAGAAATTGAGTCCGTTAATCAATCTCAGAATTATTTATTTTTAAAATACAAAAGAGACAAACTCAATCGAAAATATTTCCCCACCAAAGGTTACCAAATTTCAGTCCGCGGAAAATACTTGTTAGGTGGTCAATTAAAATCAAGAATTGAAGGCGTTCCTAATATCAGTGTGGCAGAAGATTATTATGCTCAATTAGAGTATGACCAGACTTTTTCTTTAGGAAATAAGACTTCTCTGCTTTGGTATAACAGAGGTGGTTATGCTGAAATCAAAGATCGTAATTATATCAATTTGTTTTATTTAGGCAGAAAAATTCCTTACGAAAATCAACATGTCAATTTTGTTGGTTTCGACTATATGGAACGCTTGGCACAACGATATGCTTTTAGTGGATTGCGTTTGCAGTTTGAACCGAGACCTAATAAATTTATTTCATTGCTTTATAATTATGGCTACTTCGAATTAGATGATCATGATATTGTACAAGATCAGTTGATTGATACTAAGTCTGGAGAGAAAGGTGTCATGAGTGGAATTGGTGCTGAAGTGGGAATGTTAGTTCGTCAATTTGGACCGCTTCGATTTAGAGGAGAATATAATTTCCTGACTAAACAGACGAATGCTTATTTGACCATTGGATATGCGTTTTAAACGGTTAACGGCAGACGGTTGACGATAGACGGGCACTCGATATTTATACGTATCGAGTGCCCGTCTATCGTCAACCATGAACCGTCAACCGTCTTCAACTAATACAATCGCTTTCGAACCTTCTCAAATTTTTTCCAATCATAATCAGCATCACTATTAATATAGCTATCTCGATGGTAGCGATTCATCTTTAATCCATAATCCATCCCCCACGCTAGGAAAACGAACAGTACGATAAAGAGTTTTCTTTTTTTATAATAACAATGATTTAACATCCAAGCAATTGGAAAAATAAGTAAGGTATAATACTCCACATAAGACCGTTGTCCAAATGCACCTCCGAACCACCAACACCACCAACTACTCAATATATATGTAATCAAAGTAAAGATGACTAGAATGACCAAATGGTTATTTGTATTTTTTTTCAATCCAAAAAATAATCCTACAATTGAAGCAATCAAAATTGGATTATAAATCAGCCAACCATTTCGAGGACTAAACCATAAATTTTTCACTTGCGGATTGTTCCAATAAATAAAAGACTCTTCTCCATAACTATATAAAAGGTAAGATCCTGTTACATGATTCCAATAAAGCAATTGTGGAAGTAAAATCAAAAACATGCCTAACAACATATACCCGATTTTCCAAAAATGTGTTTTAATAAACTGAAATCTATTTTTAAAATCTGCTGAGGAAGTAATATTATAAAAAATAGGATACAACATCAAAACGGCATTCGTCGGTCGAATCAAAACAATCCATCCGAAGACCAATCCAAATGAAAAGATTAATCTTCCATTTGGATTCTCCAAAATCTTTGGCGTCAAAAAAATGAATACTGAAAATAAAAAGAAAGAATACGCATGACTCATTCCTCCTGCATCAATGATATAATGAAAAAAATTAGTCCCTAACAAAATAGAAACAATCGAAAGCGTCGCCACCCAAGGCGGAAAATTTTTCTCTAATATTTTTTTCAAAAAAAACAATCCTAAAAACCCATAACATATCGCAGCCAAAAGAATGGCTCGAACATATATTTCAGAGTATCCATCGGGTATATAACCTAAAGCAGGTGCCAACCAATGTGCCGTCAAAAAAAATGGTAATTGTAACAATGCTACTCCGCAAGTAAATTTTGTAAAAACACGATTGGAAGATGGATGAGGTTTGTAAACTTTTTCAGAGCGTACTTCTAAATCCTCAAAACTTTGATTGATAAAAATGGCAGGTAAATATAAATAGTATCCTTCGGCATCTGAAAACAAAACCAATCTTGTACGATCAGGATATTCTACTTTAGTAAATGATTTATAGACGCAGAAGCAAAATAATATCGGCAGATAGTATTTTACAAAAAAAGAAAACGTAGGTTTTAAAATATTATTTAGACGTTGATTCATTTACTGCTCTAGAACGAATTTTAATAAAAAATCAAAAATAATCTAAATTATTTAAAATACTATTTGCATAATCCAAACAAAGAGTGTAACTTTGAATTACAAAGTACTTTTAAACTAACCAATTTCAACATGGTAATGGATAGAAGAAATGAACATTTAGAAACATTAAGCGAGATTCGTTCTATGATGGAACGATCTTCTCGATTTATCTCCTTGAGCGGATTAAGTGGCGTAGCTGCTGGAATTTGTGCATTAATTGGAGCCGCTGCGGTTTTCCTTTATCTTGATATTACCCCTTTTGCCCACAAAAAATTATATTATGTGGCGTCAGAATATACTAACAAATGGGGCATGGGTTATTTAATGTTTTTCTTTTTAGATGCTGCGTTAGTTTTAATTTTTGCGATTAGTTTTGGAATATTTTTCACCACTAGAAAAGCAAAAAAGAAAGGTCAAAAAATCTGGGATAAAGTATCGCAACGATTGTTGATAAATTTATTGATTCCATTAGTTGCAGGAGGCATCTTTTGCTTAGCTTTGTTGAAGCATGGAATGTTTGGATTGGTAGCACCTGCTACACTTATTTTTTACGGATTAGCTTTAGTCAACGCCAGCAAATATACCTTGACCGATATTCATTACTTAGGATTGCTCGAAATTTTATTAGGCTTAATCGCCCTTTTCAATATAGGATATGGATTAGAATTTTGGGCAATTGGATTTGGAGTATTACATATCGTATACGGATTGATGATGTATTTTAAATATGAAACCGAGGATAAATTGCAAGAAGCATAGCCACCAACTATGAAGGATATTATTTCCAAATTGAACAAAAAGTTCGATAACAAAACTCGATTAGGTATTATGTCATTACTGCTTGTAAATGACTGGGTGGGCTATAAGTTCTTTAAAGAGATGTTGGGGTTAACTGATGGAAATTTGGCAAGTCATATCAAGACATTAGAGGAGGCAAAATATATCCGAATCAAAAAAGAATTTGTCGGAAAAAAACCACAAACTTCCTATGCAGTTACGGCTGCAGGAAAAAAAGCTTTTAATGATCATTTGGATGCATTGGAAGCATTATTAAAACATAGGGATTAACTCCACTACTCACAAAGTCGAATTTTTAGTTCGCCTTTGTATTAAACAGAAGTTGAAGGCGAACTACAAGTTCTTCTCCAACCAAAAAATATAAAGCTAAATAATTTTACTTTTTTTTGGTCTTTTTACTTTGAAAAACAAAGTACTTTTAAATAAACTAATTCCTAAGCTATGAAAACTCTAGGACTATTCCTTAACCAATTAAATTCCTTACGAGGAAAACTGCTAGTTCAAATGGTAGAATATGCCAAACCGATTTATGCTCGATTTTTTCAGAAATCTAAAACACCGTGGAACCATTGCAAAACAAGCCTTAAAAAATTTCCACCAAAAACTTTAGGCAATGCATTGGGCGATTTTTTAGAAAAAGAAGATTTTGAACTCATGCCTAAATTCGAAAGCCATGATGTGTATCATGTGTTATTGGATTACAAAACTACCGTAGTAGATGAGGCAAGGATGCAGTTTTTCCTTACGGGAAATGGGAAGTATTCACTTTTCTTGATGGGAGCGAATCTACTTTCTTTTATTTTTCTGCCAGAGTATACTCAGGCATTTATAAAAGAATTCAAAAAAGGAAGACAAGCGGTTTCTATTGCAAAATGGAAATTTCAATACCTGCTAAATGAACCTGTAGAGGTTTTACAAAAAATGATATTTAGACAATCTAACCAAGATATTCCTTTGGTCTTCTAGTAGTTTTGGCTTTAGCCGAAACGTCAGATCAAAAATAAAAAATTAAATTTTAGTTTTTGCAAAACTAAAATCGGGGTCGGCTAAAGCCAACCCTACAAAGAAGTTGAACGTGCAGGAAGTGTTGTGCCGTCCATAAAGTTGGAGGGCGCAACATTCTTTAACAAAAAAAAACATCTTCCACCTTCTTATTAAAATGGAAGGTTACATCATAAAATTGGTTTTCAGACAAATCCTGTGAAAGATGAAATTATAGGGATAAAACTCCTCGAATCTAGACACGGCTTTTGCGGTTCAAACCCAGTAAAAAGGAAAAAGTTCATTGACATATAG
>JAVCKV010260251.1:0-15183 GCA_032274145.1 Herpochondria borealis
TATGTTTTTAGTCGAACCAATGAGTATACCCTCTGGCTCATACTTTCAATGAAGCGCACTAGCGACTAAAATCCGCGTGTTATAAAAGAATGACTCAGAAATTATATTCTAAACCTGCTGCGATATACTGTCTTTTAGACATAATACTCTTACTGTCAGCATTCTCTATACTGGTGTGAAAAATACGCGCCTTAAACTGAGGATTCAATTGTGTATCTAAACCTATCGACCATTGCTCTACTTCGTTACTTAAGCTGTTTATTTCGGCTGTAGTTTGCCCATATTGCAGTTTAAAAGTATGCCTTTTATACTTATACAATGAACTAAAAACCCAGCTTTCCGAGTCGTAATTGGCAGCATTTTTTGCCTCACTTGCGGTCTGTAGTAATAAAGAAAAACACATTTTCTCAAGCTGAATTTGACCGGTCATTGCAATCAAATCTAATGGCTCCTTATAGAAACTGCCGGAGCGCACATTTTGATCAATAGCCAAGCCTAGCGTTAGAATTTTATTGTCATAGCTTAATGAAGATGATGAGTGATCAAGCCCACCATCACTTCCTTCGTCGGCCAGCACTTTTGCTGTTGAGATAACAAAACCTCGATGCTTTGGGCTGGTGTAACTAATCATCTGTTTGCCAAAGGTTTGGCCTGGCAGCATCGATCTAATATCACCGTCGATGTCATTAAATAAATCTACTCTATTTTGAATTTTTTTAAATGGAGTATCCGTATTCCCAAATAGTAATGAGCCATGATTACTTTTTAGTCCTACATAAATGAAGGCGGGCTCGATACTATCAACTTTAAGTTGACTGGCGTTTTCATCAATAATGACTTCTGCTTCAAGCTTGATGAATGCACTTACCTTGGAGCCTAAATCACGTGTACCGTCGAATCCGATATGTGAAAAATAGCTCGTTAACTCCGGACTTCTCTCGCTATTTTGCTCATTGCTGTCTATTCCAAGCGCCATCAGATTAACACGACCATAAAGTGTACCGCTTACTGGCACATCAGCATACGCATAGGGCATAGCCATAAATAGCATAATTATTAACAAAAACTTAGCATTCATATTGGTAACTCTATCTTGACAGTGTATTAAATTCCTAGACCGCGTTAAGTACATTTTCATAAGGCATACTCAAAAACATCCGACTTAAGATTATTTCTATTTAGACCTTTCGACTTGCAACGAGTGAGCAAGGCTTCAATCATGGGGACAGGGCCACTGGCAATAACTTCAAACTCTTTCAAACTTGAAAAATCCTCAAAAATGACGTCTGGTAATAAACCCGTACGCCCTTTCCACTCAGTAGAATCAGCATCTGCGCTGACCACTGGCGTAAATGTGATGTTTGAATTTTCTTGTTCCCATTGGCTTAATAACTCTAAATTATAAAATGACGAAAAATGACTCACACCCCAATAAATACAGATTGAGTTAAGCGGCGCTTTATTCAGTAGCGATCTGACAATACTTGCAATTTGTCCGAAGCCTGTGCCGCCAGCGATCAATAGAATTGGCTTACCTTTTGGCAGTGAATTTAAATCTAGGTAGCAGTTGCCTTTAGGAAACTCGATGTCAATAGTCTTTGAGTTCTGTATATGTTGAAGCACTGATGAACCATAACTTTTGTTCACTGGACCAATATTAAGCTCCACCTGATTCAAAGTTTCGGGCGTGCTGGCAATTGAGTAGGATCGTCTATCACCATTTGGTAATATAAAATCAAGATATTGGCCTGCAATAAAGTTTGGAAAATCACCACGAGTGTTCAAAATAATTGAAAATACGTTTTCGCATAATGGTGATATGCTTTTAACGTTACATTGGAATATGTTGGTTTGCATAATTAGAGTCCCTAAATTTGCATATTAACTGGAGCGATTTGTTCAACTGCCTTGCTTTCAGAGAACTTTCTACCTATTTAATTTATGTATTAAGTCAAGCAAGCATTGATACCCGAATCGAATTGAGTCCGTGGGTATCCTTTCGTTTTTAGAATGAATTAGGTCCATGAAATTAAACCCCTTCTCTGAATTGATCGGAATAAATCCATAGGTTTGTATCCCTAATTCACGAAGATGCTTAGCATCTGTAGAGGCCGGCAGCATGAGTGGCGCTACGTTAGCATTTGGTTCATGTTCAAGTAGAATGTCCTTCAATGTTGAATACAAACTCATGTCGGTTAGATAGGCTTTCGTATCAACATTGTCTTCTACTAATTTTATATCAACAGACTTGCTTAACTTTCCTAGCATGCCTCTTAACTCAGAAAAAATAGTGTCGTTATCTATATTGGGAAGAACACGAGCATCAAGGCTGATTGTTGCTGAGGATGCTGATACGTTATAAGCGCCTGAGCTTTGTACCGATATAGGCGTGTACATATTTGTGAACATCGGTTTTAGCAGACCTTTAGTTGCCTTTATGGCCGTGGCCGCGATAACTCTATCAAATACCTTAAACGTTAATAGGCAAGCACATATTCTGCCTAAATAACCCAAACCACTAAAAATGGCCTTGAGAGTTAGTCTCGCTGTACTGCTTACCTGAATTGGTGATTTGTATTCACTTAGGGCTCTAAGAACATCGCTTAAGGTTAGAAATAAGTCACTTTTTGCGAGTGACCCATGCCCTGATTTTCCCTTTATGATCAATTCAAATTTTAGTGGCCTTTTCTCATCAACTTGGATCATAAATAACTTTTTGTCACCAAAATATAATGGGAACCCTCCAAATTCACCCAGTGCGAAATCAATGCCAGAAAAGAGTTCAGGATGATTTTTCACCATATATTTGGCGCCCTGAACACCGCCCCGTTCTTCATCAGCAAAGCACATTAAAACTAAATCAAATGGTAAATTGAGGCTGGAAACTTCAATAAAGGACCTTATCATCATTGCTAGGCCTGATTTCATATCAAGGGCACCACGCCCCCATAAGTACCCATCTTCAATATGCCCTGAGTGAGGGTCGTGAATCCATTCATCTTTATCTGCCGTTACGGTATCCATATGGCCTTGCAAGAGCAATGATCTAAGGCCTGTTTTCGATTTTGGCGATGACGCGGTTTTTTTACAATAAACATTAGGCCGCCCAGTCGTCGAGTAATAAATTTCTGGCTGTAAACCGCAAGACTGTAATAGCTCTGAAATGTAATTGGCAATTGAGTGTTCTAAAACCCCTGGATTTTGGCTATCTATCTGCACTAACTTGGTGGCTAATTCAACGACATCCGGTATGTGCTGGTTTAATGTCACTTCGACAGATGAATGTTTAATATTCATTGTATATTTCGCATGGTGACGCTCACGACAACGAGCAGTAAAAGTAGGTAAGAAGCCATTTCTATATGAAAATTATTTTTTATTTTCGAAGCCATTTTTTTGGCTAATTGTGCATAACTAACCACGACCGCAAAGTCCAAAAAAAGCAAGGTAAATAGATAAATAGGAACAACTGCCAAAGGATCATCTTCTCGAAGAATAAACTGAGGAAAAATTGCCCCAAAAAGAATAATGGCTTTAGGGTTTAACCCTGCCACCAAAAAACCTTCCTTAAAACACTGACGTTTAACTGAGGGTGTTGAGACTTCTGATATAGACAGTGTTGGCGCCGCTTCGACAGTGGACGGAGCCGTGGAATTTACCCGACTAATCAGCTGTTTGGTTTTCGTCAGTACCATATACCAAAGGTAGATGACGCCACCCCAGAGCAACCATTGAGAACCATTTTCAAACTGACGAGCAAATAAAAACACGCCAAGCAAGGCAATAATGATCTGTAATAAATTCGCTGTGATATCACCCCAAGCGGTAAAGAAGCTAATGTTTTTGCCATGCAAAACTTCGTGGCTGATGGCAATAAGAACACTGGGGCCAGGGGTAATCACGAAGACCATACAGGTCAGAATAAATTCAATGTATATCGTAGTACTCATAAAATATCTGATGAAACTTAATGACTTTCAAATTGTTGCAGTGAAAGGCTAGCTATCTAAACCAGTGTCATTTGGGTAATCGTAGATGGCACGTATTTCATCAGAAAGTGGCAACTCAAGATTAACGTCGCGGTCAGGTAGCTTACGTAAAAACCATTTATCGTAAAGTTTATATATGTATCCTGACTGATATATTTCAGTAAGTGCTGCATCAATGAGGCTCTTCAATGTATCGCCTTTACGAAGCATTATTCCAAAAGGCTCGACGCTCAACGCCTCATCTAAGAATTGAAAGTCATTTGGGTTTGTCTCGTTAGCAAACATACTTGCTAAAATCACATCATCCGCGAGAACGGCATCAGCTTGACCGGTGATAAATGTCTTATACGCACTACCTAAGCTATCCGCTGTCACTACTTTAATTGACGGATTTTTATCTGATAGTTTTTTGCCTAATGCTTCGCCGGTTGCTCCTCGAATGACAACAAGGCGATATGGACCAAAACCATTCACAAACTTAGCACGCTCCTTAGCACGCACCGCTATTTTTTGACTCGCAATAAAAATAGTGTTACTAAATGCCACTGTTTCTTGACGTAATAGACTGTTGGTGGTCACACCACACTCCATATCAATGTCACCATTCAGTAATGCTGGGGTTCTGGTATTAGAAACAACTGGAAAGAAATCAATTGAAATAGTTTGGCCCAGTGTGGCAGAGACTATTTCAATGACTCGTTCACATAGATCAATCGAATATCCAATTGGCATATCATCTTTATCTGAAGCGTATGAAAATGGCAAAGCCTTTTTTTGATAGCCAATCGTTAGCTGCGTTAATTTCGACTCTTTTGCTAAATCACCGGCGCTCATTGCCGTGAATGAAGAAAAAACAAATATCGGAATAAAAAGTAGTCTTAACATAAACATTATTTGATCTCTGTGGTGCCTTGCTCTATGTACGAATCCTTAAGAGCTATATATTCTTGCGCCGACATAGCCAATTTTTCAATTTGAGGGGCTCTTAGCTGAGTTATCGCTTTAGCTGGGGACCCAGAAATAATTTGACTCTCCTTGAAATTAGAATTGCCAGCGACATTAGAGCCAGCCGATACTAAGCAATTTGAATCGATAGTCGCACCGTTGAGAACAATGCTTCCCATTCCAATTACACTGTTGGATCCAATAGCACAGCCATGAATAATACAAGCATGTCCAATCGTTACATTTTCAGCGATCGTCACAGGGAACTGTGGGTCACCATGAACCATAGTTAGGTCTTGAATATTGCTTCCCTTTTTGATGGTGATGCGTGACTTATCTCCTCGGATAACAACGCCAAACCAAATACTCACGTCCTCTTCGATAACCACATCGCCAATGATTTTGGCATCAGGTGCAATGAAAACACGCTCTGAAATACTGGGTGATTTTCCCGCAAACGAAAAGATCATGCTGCCACCTGATTACGGATTTTATCGGCCAATGATGTAATGCTTGGATTTTCGTATAGTGTTTCGAAATCGAACTCCAAACCAAACTTTTTTTGCACGACTAAAGCAACTTCAGCCAGTTCAATGCTACTAAGACCTAACTCCATAATACCGATATCATGATCAATACTATCTATGTCTAACATTCCACGAATGCTGTCATCTAACACTAATTTTACCGGATCAATCTCCTTGCTATTCAAGACAGGAGCTCTGTTAATAATTGTTGTAACGTTGTTTACGGACTCAATTATTTGCTCTGAACTCAAGCCATAATCGAGCAGACAAGCTACTTCATCAACACCCTCTGACTTTAAGCTCGTAAGTATTTCACCACAATCTTCGATGTTTCCAATAAGCGAGCTATTATTGCGATAACGATTAAAAGAAAGCTCTAATAACGCGTCAAAATTTCTTTTAACAAGCTCTTCAGTTTCTTGTCTCTGAGCTGTCTTAGTGCCTGAAGTATGTTTTTGTTGCTGCTTCAAAAATGACGAGAGATATGATTTTAGTGGCGGTTTAACCGTGTTTAAAATTTCACCTTCATCGCGATCACTTACGTACGTATGTAACATAAGCGTTACGACTCCTTTAGCGTGTCCATGCTCACTGCGTAGCCGCTGATAATGTGCAATATTTTTAGCTAAGGTTACCCTGTCTTGCGAAATTAAAGCCGTTAATACGTTATAGCCATTCTTAGCCGCATATTCCCATGCCTCAATATTTTGAGTGACTGTCAACCAGATGTTTATTTCGCTTTGAACTGGGCGCGGATAAGTGCTTACTTGTTCGTTCGCACCACTAACTCCTCGGCGCTCAATTGTCTGTCCAGACCACAATTTTTTTACGTGATCGAGCTTTTCGTTAAATAATTTTTTGCGATTTTCATATACATCAGGGTTAAGAATAAAATCACCTGGATGCCAACCTGCAGCAAATGCCATCCCGACACGCCCGTCAGAAAGGTTGTCTACAACAGACCATTCTTCAGCAACTCGGATTGGATCATGGAGAGATAAATTGACACTCCCAGCCCGTATCCCAATGTTCTTTGTCACCTTCGCAAGTCCAGCTGCCAAAACCGCTGGATTAGGGTAAGGGCCACCAATTTTTTGAAAATGCCGCTCTGGTGTCCATAAAGAACTAAAGCCGCCTTTATCGGCTAATTCAGCCACATCGAACAAAGTCTTATAAACTTCGGCTGCCGTATCACCAGATGCCCCCTCTGAGAAAAAAATGATGCCGACATCTGGCATGAGCCTATTTTCTAGTGCTTTATTCATGTTCGTTTTGACCTAATCTTCGTTGTACAATGTCAGAAATACCGGACAGCTTTTGCGCGTCCATAAAATTTTCGAGAGGCAAATCAATATCGTAATGGTCACTAATCCCATTAATTAGTGAAAGTGCCAAGATAGAATTTCCGCCTGATTCATAGAAATTGCTGTTGATGGATACATCGTCGGTTTGTAATAATTTTTTCACTAAACCAACTATGAAATGATCTATTTGTGAATGTGTATGTTCCATCTTTACGCTGACCTTATCGTCAACATCATTTACGCTACAGACCGCCTCGACAATGTCTCTAATAGTTTCAACACTGCCGAATATTTCTAACGGTATATCTTTAGCTAATACATCGGTTATCTCGCTATAAAGTGTCAGCACTAGAATCGAATTCCCACCAGATTCTTGTAGGTTTGAGTCAAGCGTTACTGTGTCATCGCTGAGTAATTTTCTAACTTTTGATAGAATCAAATTACTTATATCGCTGTCTGAGCTGGACTTCGAATTACCCGCCTCAGGAGATTCACCTAACACTGCTTTCCTATTGGATGGTTCACTGCTTGAATTTGCACTCAAAGAACTCACTACGTGTTTTTCACCGTCGAATAGATAACCTGGTATTTTTGCGTACCGATTACCATTCCCCTTAGTGTCAGGCAAAGTGCCGGTTAGCCGCCAAAGCTCACCCAGTATTTTTCCGAGGCCAGTCCATGCATTATTGGTTGCGTCAAAGCCCAATGTTTTACTGTTAGATTGGGTCTGTATTATGTGCTTTATCATATTCGCAATAATAGGTGTTGGCCCAATATCCAAATATAAGAATTCGCCAAGCTTCTCTTGATCTGTAACCGCCTTGAGCATATTGATTGGCGCAACAATTTGGTTAGCCCAGTAAGCAGAATCGGAAAATTGTGCTTGATCTACTGGGGTTGATGATGATGTAGGGATTATTTTATATTTGTTTCTATCTACACCAATATCCATGGTGTCTAGAAATTGCCTAACCTCATCGCGGGCAGCCGTGTGGGCAGGATGATGAAAGCTGTAATTATCATTAACCGTAACACTCGCAACACCGATTTCGTGAAGTTTAGCCTTTAACTCAATCGCAGAATAACGCGTACTTGAAATAACAACTTGTTCAGCACTATTAAATGCAGAAAAACAACAATCTTCATTGATGAAATCAGCTAATTTTTCTGCTGAACAAATAGCGGCGACCATTGCACCTGTGCAGTACTTTTCCATAACTCGTGCTCTGAAGGCAACGAATTCCAGCGCTTGATCAATACTAAAGACACCCGCTATTGTCGCTGCCGTTATCTCACCTAAGCTGTGTCCTATTAGGGCTTCAGGTCGATAGCCGATGCAAATAAGTGATTTTGCAAACGCCCATTGACAAGCCAATATAGTTGGTTGAGTTATTTCAGTTTTCTTTAGCGCAGCCGAATCTTTACCAATAAGGTCAATTAGATCGCACGCAAATCTTTTTAAGAAGCAATCTCTAACAATGTCGAAATAGTGTTTAAACTCTGGCCACTTAGAATATAGCTCCAAATACATGCCTGTCTTCTGACTACCCTGACCAGGGAAGGCAAAAATCATTTCTTGAAGCGCACTGCTTGGTTCAAAGTCATCACCTTGACGCAGCTCAAGTTTCTGCAAAGCATCTTGCTTACCTTGCGCAACTAAATAGCTCCGATAAGGCAATGCGGCCGTTAGTTTTTGACTTGCCGCACACAAATCGGTGAACGAATCATCCGACTTGGCAATGTGATTGAACAATGCCGTCTCAATTTTAGGTTTCTTTGTTTTATCAGCATGTGCAAAGAAATACACACCAAAGCTATCACTAGAATTAGTATCGTTTTTAGAGGGCTCAGCACACTCTAAAATGACATGGCAATTCGCCCCCCCCATTCCAAACGAACTGACGCCCGCGTAAACGTGGCTTTCATCTAAGTTAATTGGGTGATTTTTATTTATAATCTTAAAGCGTGTCCCATTTAAATCTAAGCTAGGATTAATGTCGGCTATCGGAGGGTTTGCAACAATTAATCTATTGTTAAGCATCAGGGCCGTTTTAATAAGACCAATAACTCCTGAAGCCGGGCCTAGGTGCCCAACATTAGCCTTTACAGCACCGATCAAACAATCACGGCCTGTGGTACCATAGGCCGCTTTCAGAGCCTCAATCTCAATCGGGTCGCCCATCTGTGTTCCGGTGCCATGAGCTTCAACATAGGCAATTTCAGCAGGATCAATACCGGCTAATGCTACTGCATCGGCTAATGCATCGACTTGACCTTGGACACTGGGTGCCGTAAAACCAACTTTTGCGGAACCATCGTTAGCACAAGCGGTTCCCTTAATAAGGGCCAATATATTGTCACCGTCTTCTAAGGCATCTTCATAACGCTTGAGCAGAACTAAACCTGATCCATTGGTGAAAATTGTACCCGTTGAGCCTGCTTCAAAGGGACGACAAAACCCATCGACCGACAAAACTCCACCAGCTTGTGGTAGATACCCGACTTCTTGTGGCACACGGATCGACACCCCGCCTGCTACTGCCAGGTTAGACTCACCCGATAAGAGGCTGCATACCGCCATATGAACGGCAGTCAAGCTTGAGGCACACGTTGTTTGCACCGCAACACTTGGACCAGTCAGGTTATATTTATAAGAAACACGGTTAGGCACATAATCTTTATCATTGCCATGGCGAATCGTAATTTCACCCAGACTGCTGACTAACTCTTTATGTTGTAAGACATTAAATAAATAAGAACTCATCGCCGACCCAATAAATGTCGAGCAACGATCTGGAACCGCTGTAGGATTTAAGTTTGCTGCTTCGAATAATGTCCACGTTTGTTCTAAAATCAATCGTTGTTGTACGTCAAGAACTTTTGCTTCCGCTTTTGAAAATCCAAATAACGTATGGTCAAATTTATACACATCATCAATAACTCCTGCTCGCTTCACATAATCTTGGTGCCTGCTTTCTTGCTCAGAAACACCCGCAGCCTTTAACTCAGCGTCTTCTAAGTCTCGAATCCCAATTGTCTGCTCACATAACATCTCCCAAAACTGCCCGATGTCATTTGCACCAGGCAGCTTGACGGACGCTGATATTATAGCGACTGAGTTTTCTATATTACTTCCCACAACGATCTCCATCGAATTGTCTTTGCTTTAAGCCTATGTAATCAATCTTCCCATTAGAAAGCTTGTTAAGTGCACTGACTAACGTCACAGATTTTGGAACCCAAATCATCGGCAAATCACTCTTTTTAAATGCTTGCCTAAGCACAAGGTTGGTAATTTCATCATTCGTAGTAAATAACGTGATTACTTCTTGATTGTTTGTCTTGGTGCTAATTGCTGCGTGTTCGTCCTCAGGCCACATTTTCTTTATGACTGACTCTAACTGAGTCAAAGAAACCATTTCGCCGCCGATCTTTGCAAAACGTTTTATCCTGTCGATTATCCTCAGGTACCCATCTTCAAAAACACAAATATCTCCGGTCCTATACCAACCATCTTCAAGTCCTGAAAGGGACTTTCCATCACGACCTAAATACCCTTTCATTATATTTGGCCCTCTTACACACAGTTCGCCTCCAACCGGGAATCCATCAATGCTAATTAACTTAGATTCTATTTTATTGAGTAGCTTTCCAACGGTTCCAAAACGGTTATCATCAGTTGCATTGAAGGCAAGTACTGGGCTAGCTTCAGTTGCGCCATAGCCTTCGCATATTTTGACTGAGCTATGAACATCTAACATAGAGACGACATCAGAAGAGAGCGCTTCACCTCCGCTGAAAACGGTTGTTAGTGATTCTAAATCAGACTTTTCAGCGATAGAAAAATAGCCTTTGAGCAAAGTGTTTGTGCCCAACAATACAGTGGCTTTTGACTTCTTAAGTTGCTTAACGACACCTCGGTAGTCCATAGGGCTCACAGCAATGGATAACTTATACCCGTAGATAATTGGGTACATCAAACCAAGTGTAAAACCAAAGCAATGAAACAACGGCAGGGGATTTAAAATAATATCCTTATCATCAAGTGCTAGCCGTTCATTTACCTGAGCACAATTTTCTAAAATTTTCTGCTCTGTTAATACAACGACTTTTGGTTTTGCTTCACTGCCTGAGGTGAAAAATATAACATTACGCTCAACACCCTTAGAGGCCTTGCAATACTTAATCTTTAGGTACTGTAGAGCAACATGCATTCTCCTCAGAATCGTCATTGTCTTTTTGACGTCTTCTAATTCAATTATATGAATGCCTCTATCTTTTATTGACGCCAAAAAGGTTGCCAAATTTACGCGTTCTATTAATGTTCTGGAGACAATTAGCGTATTAATATTGGCGCTTTCAATACAACTTTCAATCATGTCCTCGGAGCTACCATAATTGATAAATGCAGGTTGTATTGAACTTACCGAACAAGCCACTGAGGTCGATAAAAACCCCACAACATTGGGCACAAGCACTCCAACTGTTGAACCTTCTTCTATTGAGTGCTTCGATAAAAACGAAGTGATAGCTGATGCTTGCAAGAACACATCCTTCAAGCTATGTTTGCCTAAGTTATCTTCAATTAATGGTGTGCTAAACCCATTTTTTCTGGCGCATCGCAGCAACGCTTGAACAAACCCCATATCAAGTTACCTTTTCATTCGTCGAGTAACTGTTCTCGGCCGCCTTTTTGATACGGCTGGAACAACTTTATTTGCTACGGCATCAGACAAGTGACCTGTCGCCTGACCAGTTTGGCTCTCTATGAAGATAGCTAACGAACGAATATCGGGGTATTTAAAAAATTCAATGGGCTCAAGACCCAATCCAAGGTCAATATTTATTTTATCTTGTAGTTGAATTATTCCTAAAGATGAGATGCCTGCATCAAAATATTTTTCAGTACTATTAATACTCAAACTGAGTAGTTCTTTTACGCTGTTTCTTAAATAAGATTCTAGCTCTAGGTTGCTCTTATTTTCAGGAGTTTCTGCTTGGTTGGTATTCTTGTTCAGTAACGGTTTGCAGTGCATTGGTAATGCTTCACGATCAATCTTGCCACTCAAGTTACGCGGCAGGGAATCACAATAAAAAATTTTATTTGGAATCATTGACACTGGAAAGTGCTGGCTCATGTGATCAATATAGTCATCTCGACTAACGTTATTATGATCACAGGCTAGGTAAGCCTCTAGACGTTCATTGTTTTGCTCGATGACTTTGATAATTTTGCAGTCTTCTATTTTTAGATGGCTGCGGGTAATGCTCTCGAGCCCAGATAAATCAATTCTTACGCCATTGATCTTTGTTTGATTATCTATGCGACCTAATACATACAGTTGGCCGGATGAATCGATGTACCCCATATCACCAGTTGGGTAACAATCAATTGAAACAGTATCTAAGGTCAAAGTAACAAACGGAGTCGTTAACTTCTTTTCTCTGACATAGCCTAGTGAGGGATTGACACTGCTTATATATATCTCGCCAATTTCATTAGACGATAATGTTTTGGCATTTTTTACGATATAGAATGACGTATTAGCAATTGGGTAACCTACCGGCACCAAATCGCTTTCAGTTTCCTTTATTCTGGAAAATGATTTCGCTAGAGTTGTCTCAGATGGACCATATAAATTCACGATCTCACAGGAAGGGAAAATTTTCTTAGCCTCAATAACTAGAGAACGATCAAGAGGCTCTCCCGCAAAGAAAAGCTGTTTTAGGGAGTGGTTTTGACAGCCAGAAAATGCCTTTAACCAAGATCGGAATAATGATGGAACAGAATGAATAGCGGTAACTTTATGATTATTGATTTGCTCAAATACAAAAGAACCAGTTAAATTTTCGTGTCTAGGAATTACTAATGCAGCACCCGCCAATATCGGTGTAAATAAATCTCTATAAATGACATCAAAAGACAGTCCAGTTAGAGATAGAAACGTACTTTCACTGTCTAAATTGAACTCACTTTTTTGCCATTCAAGAAATTCGACCAACCCCCTCTCTGAACCGAGAATACATTTAGGCTCTCCGGTTGAGCCTGATGTAAATGCGATATATCCAGCACCACTCCATGAGTCAGCATCTGCTTCTACTTGCTGCGAGCTTATTTTAAACCCATGAGTAATATTGTGTGGATTCAACCTGAAATCAGCACATTCGATAAGCAAGCTACAACGGCTAGTTTCTAACATAGAACGTTTACGTTGCTCAGGTTGTGATGCGTCTATGAAAGCTACGCGATGCCCCTGACGCCATGCGGCGATCGCGATACAGGGCGTATCAGGCGTCTTAAGCCCTGAAATAGCGATTGTTTCTGTGTTAAATACTGATTTTTTCTCGATCAGATCTTCAAAAAATTTTACCCTTGCTTCAACCCATTCAGCAGGTAGCGTAAAATTTCCCCATCGAATTGAGCCACACTGGCGTAATAGATTGTTAGTACTAAATAGTTCTTTTAGCGTTTTTTTATTAGAACTTACTTTATGCGTGATGTGCGGGGTCGGTGATAGAGCTATCTCAGAAAGTCCACTGTGTAAAATACCTTCAATGTCACTTGATAATACATAGTCTATTTTACGAGCGATCTCTTCTTGTAACTTAGTATCTGAAACCTCTTTTTTACTAACAATAAAGAGCGATATCTGATCTTTTTCTTTAGTGAAGTAAAACGTAAATGGAAATTTTGGTCTTCCTAAGCCGCGTAGCTCATAATCTGAGTTATCTAAATAACTAACGTCAAGGCGCTCTTTGGGTATATTTGCGACACCAAAGTTAATATAGTTAACAAAGATATCGATCAAAGGGTTATCCACTGATCGATCAATTCCGATCGAATGAGCGACATGCCCGTAATCGACATCGCTAAATTTTAAAGTCTTTAGTAGATTAGCCTTAATGTTATCGACCAGACTAGAGAATGTCTGCTCGTCATTGTGCTGTACATTCATCGGTGTTGTAATTAAGAAATTACCGAACCTTTTCCGATGAGATAACGCTTTCCTATTTATGTGTGGGTAACCAATATTAACGGAGTTAACATTGGTCATTCTGCTCACGACAAGGTATACAATCGCCATCAAAACTGGAAACTCTGTAGACTTCATCCTTTTGGCAAGTGACTTCACATTGGAACAGCTTTGTCTAGACAGCTGAGAATGGCTGCTTGCTTCTAACGCAAAAGGCTTTCTTCTAAAAATATTTTTATGCTCTTTTCCTTTGAAGGCCTCCTGCCAATAAAAGGTTGCTTGATTTTGAAAATCTTTATTTTTAGATAACGATTTACAATATTCCAAATATGAAGCAACTTGTGGCTCAGAACTTTCATCATCAGCGTTGCTTGTGGTTTCATAACGATCAAAAATGGATTGCACAAGGCCGGATACTGATGCGCCATCAGAAATAATATGATGAAATGTTATTGATAAAACATGGCTGACGTCACTGACTTTGTAAATAGCAATGTAATGTAAGTGCCCGCTAAGAAGGTCAAAGCTTCTTCTTGCATTATCTTTAGCAAGGTTAAGAGCAAGATTCTCCGCGTGATCGCAAGCGCTAAAGTCAGAATAGTTTATTTCTTCTTTGTAGCTTTCATTCAAGGTTTGGAATACATCTGAACCATCGGCACTAAACTTAACTTTAAACGAATCAAAGGCCTTGAGCTCTGATTGGATCACCGTGAGCATCCGATCTACATCTAGATCTCCCGCTATCGTTAACGCAATGGAAATATTATAGTTTTCTTCATTTTTCTTTTTAAGCTTTGAAGAAATCCAGATATCTTTTTGGGCCGCTGTTAGCGGTAATTTAGAATGACTTTTCAACGTTACCCCTCAATCCCTTTATGTACTTTACGAAAGTTGATTTAACAAGTGGGGCAAGACTAGTTGTAGATCAAACGGTAGACAATAGTCAATCTAAGAACTCAGCGTTCATATTTTTAAACACTGGCCATCGGGAGAGGCCGCAGTTCAGTGCACCATTTATCAGTCTTACTCTTAGTTGCGAGAAGTTGCGAGAAGTGGCGAGCCTGATGGCATTGTTAAGGTGCTGTGTTTGACGTCATTTACGTCAAAGGTTCAGTAATTCGAACAGGAAGTCATTGGTAATTTACTCATTGTTTGCGATTTCTCATGAAGGGGTAGTGTAAATCGCATTGTTGGGTCGTATAGTTTGAATATGCGATCAAACAACTCAAGAGGTAGGCCTCGACACGACGACATTTTGACTCCCGCAGAGTGGGAGGTCGTTCGTGCTGCGCAGCATGGTTTGACAAATAGTCAAATAGCTCAACTTCGAGGAACAAGTGTCGATGGCGTTAAATTTCATATAGCCAACCCGTGGTGCATTTAGGAAATAACGATTTTCAGGTTATTGATGTTATTTCCACTACGCTTATTAATCCATTGGATG